>JAODAL010051876.1:0-26385 GCA_025379985.1 Phyllomedusa bahiana | reverse complement strand
CTTTTTTTTTATACATTTCAGATAGGTGTTCTTTCACTTTGACGCGGGCCAGCTTTGTTATAAGGCACCTTGCATTTAAATTTTGAAATAACAATTTTGTTTTAATTTGTGGGTTTTGAGAATACTGTGATTTCCCCGTCTTTTAATAAGAGATTTCCCCAAAACTCTTCCCCCTTTCAAATTTTTATTTTTCGAACAGGACAAAAATCGGGTGGAAGCGAGCAAAAAGGGGGGAGACATAGGTAGAGGTACAAAGAGAAGGTGCCCCTTTCCCAGTGCTGGCGATAACACCAAGCCAGGGGGATGCGGTTTGCGGCCGGGGCCTGTCATCGCGGGGTCGGGCCCGTGAATTCAGTAACAAACGCGCCCAATTTTTTCAGGGGTTAATGCAACCTGCATTAGCAGTTTTACCTGCCTCCCCCCCGGGCCCACAAATGTCGCCATCAGCATCATCAGCATCCATCCAAAAGAAGCAAATCACCCAAAGAATTTCGGTACCCACCACGGGGGATAATCCATTTTTTAAGACCGCTTTATGACAAAAATGGGGTTGGGGTCAGAAGGCATGTTAAAAAGATCAAGACCCAAAGGATATTTTGTCTGCTTGACCCCCAGTTACTGATGCCATCAGGGGAGAAAAGGGAAGCCGTCAATCGGCAAAAAATCCGGGGGCGGTGGGCAATGCCTTGCAGTGCCTCTTGCTTACCCGCAGCTCCTGGTCAGAAACAGGACGACCAAGTCACCGTGTTGATGATGATGAGAAAGACATTGCGGATCCATTATGGTTTTTCCCCGCAAATTTGCTGGAGCGCTTCATCACTGGACGAGGAGGAAACATGGGGTAGTGTCAATACGGGTCTCCCTTAAAAAGGGAGAGGGCGGTCGCAAAAAGTCCGTGAATGTTCCCCACCAGGGTCAGCGAAACCCCGTCCTCGCTTACCCGTAAAAAGGCCCAGGACCTCTCAAGCCGGGGCCCCTTTTTGACAAGCCTCTGATTCCCCCAGCATGTCATATGCCGCCTTTGCTGTAAACGCAAAAGTAGAGGCAAGAATCTTAGGTGTTTAACCACCACCAACCTGTCTAGTCAATGCAGCGAATGCATGGATGAAATGGGCAAACTTGGCCAAAAAAGGCCAGCCCGATGGGGGTTTTCCAAACCCAACTGTACCCCCCTCTGTCTCCGCCTCCTCCCCCTCCGCCACCACCAAGCGTTCCTCACTCCCCATGTCTCTCGGTTCATGATCAGGGATCCCCCCGCTTCAGCCTCCCCCCTCCCCGAGTACCCCCGCACCACCAGAGACCCATCCTACCCTTCCCCTTCCACCATTTTTTACGACCCACGCTTAAGCACCAGTCTAGCCCTCTTCTGCTTCCCAGTTTGGGCAAAAAAAACCCTTTTAAAAACCCAAACCATCCCAAACCCAAAAAGCCGAATGTCGGCATTGCCGGGTTTTTGGCCTTGGGAAATGTCCCCTTTTCCGTCGGGGGAACAAGAGGGTTCCGCCACGTCACTGCCCTTGCCTCCCCCCAATCCCAGATGCCGAGCAGGCATTTCTTTGCAAAAGCCGCCCCGCCCGGTCAACCATGTGTCTAAAAAATTTTTCAGCATTGTCTGCATCTGTGTGGGAAAATCCTCTGCCCACCGACACATGGACTAGTAACACCCCAAAGGGCCGTACATCTTGTAAGCTCCTGGTGAGCTGGGGGATGTCTCTGGGGGTACGGTGGCTCTCGGGCTGGGCGCAAACGTCTTCAAAACCGCAGGGATGGGGCGGGGTTCTTTCCCCCAAGGGTCCTCTGGGGCTCACGTCCCGAGAAACCAGGCCGGTTAAAAATTAATCCCCCCTTGAGCCCGCCCAAACAACAGGCCAGGGCTGGGACGGTCGCCGAAAAGGGAGATTGAGCGCGGCGGGGTGACAAGAAACTTGTCAGGCGGGGGTGGTGGTGCGAAAAAGGGAAATCGCGGCCGCCCTTAAAGATCGGTAGACTTGGCACACCCCTTGCCGGGCACATTCAGAACCTCGTCGCCCCAAAATTTCTAAAGTGTCCCCCGGGTCGGACTCCTTGAGGAAGGGCTCAGGTCGAGTTCGCCTTCCGCCGTTCGCACCCTGTTTCCCTTTTCCCCCCCCCCCCCGCCTGGCTGCGTTGCAGCATCAGCTGGGCCCCCCCCCCGTCAACCGTCCTTTTTGAGTGGCAAATCGGAAATCCACCCCCCACATCTCCAGCGATGGGCAGCAGCGCAATGCCTTACGCAGTAGAGGGGACACAGGGGCCCGCAACAGCGGTGGGACCTCGGGGGGTTTAGCCACCGAGATGAGGGAGGTGAAAGAGCCTGCACCATCCTTGCCCGTTTTGAAAAAAGCCACCAAAATGGTCAGTGCGGGCATGCCCTTGCACTGGGCATTGTGGGTCTTGTTCTGGACGATCGTTGACACCTGAAACATCAGGTCCCACCAGCGACGGAGGGGAACGGACACAGATGCACACGGAGCCCTTTTCCTCCGTCGCATCCAAAAAGGCCCGACAGTTTACAAATTTTTTCGGTCTTCATTAGGCAGGGTTCGGGTCCAGGGCATGCAAGGGGGCGCCTCAGCTCTCAGGGTGCATCTCGAGGCAAATCAGGTCTTTTTGAACTGTGCCCGGGGGAAGCGGAGAGAGGAGGAGGGGTATTCCTGACACCAACGGCCGACGTCCCTCCCTTGGGGAAAAAGGTTGGGGCGAATTTTGGGGGGGAGGAAAGGAAGATGAGAAAATCAGTTTTTTAGTGCCATTTCAACCAGGCTTGGGAAAACAAGGTCCATCTCTCCTGAGTGCTTTGGATTTCCCTTTTCTCCAAAATGATCCCGCTTAAGGCCCCCAAAAAGAAAAAACAGTTATGGGGGGCCACCCTTTTGGATCCCCGGACAAAAAAAAAACTCAGAACTTTCCTTTCCGCCAACCAAATGGAGTAAAAGCAGTTAATGGAGACCTTGCGATTGATCAACTGGGGACATCTGTTGCACTGCTTACGTTCTTCAAATGTCACGTGGAACAACGTCAGCGACGTGACAGCAGTAGAGGCCCGTACCGTACGGCAGCAAGGGAGCAGGCAAGGGGGCAGAAGCCTAATGGGTGACCTTGGATCTTTTTTACCACCTCACCCAAAGCATGAATGCAGGGCAACATCCAACACACAGGACCACTTTAAATCATGTGCCGACTATCTGCGCCAAAAACATACTGTTTTGTAGTTTTCCGGACCCCCAAAAGACTTCGGGTACCCAAAAAAGGGGAATGGCCCGAGCTCGCTCGCCCGCCTAGGGTGTTGTCCTGCCCTCACCAGCGTCATATCTGAGCAGACCCCACAAGTTGGGGGAGTCATTACAGACAAAAGCATCCGGCTTTCCACAGATAATGTGGGCGTTTGACTTTCATCAAGATGAATTAGGGATGGATCTCTGATGATGTTGTGGCCCAATTTCCGAGGTCACCCATTTGTTGCCGGTCTACTTTACATTCCCCTTCAAACAAAATGGGCTTCTTGAAAACTTTTTTTTAAAAAGATCATTTCTTTTTGCATTTTATTCTCATTCCCAACAGTTCTTTTTGATGGGTTTTTCTGTAAGGAGACGTAAAAGAAGCAAGGTTTCATGACAAAACCGATTCCATTTACTCATTCATCTTTTGAATTTATCGCATTTTCAATGGGTTTTTGGGGCATGTTGCTTGGGGATACAGCATAAAATGGGCCTTTTGGAACAGAAAAGGCTTTTAAGGGCATTTCCCCTCAAAATTTTTAACAGGGGTGTGGGGTCATTTTTATAATTTTTTTGGTCTGGGCTGTAATACAGCTATAATCATGGTTTCCCTTTTAACAGAAATGTGTCTTTTTTTTAGCGGGGGGTAGTGGATCGCTGGACCACCACAACGATATAGTTAAGCCACCCCGGGAACGGGAAACTAAGTAGCCCCCGGGTTTTTTCCCCAAACCCCCCGCAAAGCGGTGGGCTTGCGCGGGATAGGGTACCAGGTCGTCCCCCCTACGGAAAATTCTTGCGATGGGGCCGAGGGCAGCGGGTACAGAGTCGTATCCGAGAATTGTAGTCGTGGGGAGGGAAAGGTCAGGGAGGGGGCAATGGTTTCCCGGTCGTAGACAACAGGAAGGCGGGCTGGGAGCAGAGTTCGGAGTCGGAAAAAAATAAAAGGTCTGGGACACATAGGGCAAGAATACTTAGAAACGCTTTTACTAAGGCATAGGCACCAAAAAATCCAGCAAAATGATTGTGGACCGTGACCTTAAAAAGGGGAAGCCCCGCAATTTGCCAATTTTCGGGGCGTGGCCCTTTAAATCCCCAGAAAACCCACCGCGCCTTTGGAAACGGGCACGCGCGCCTCGGCCGGCGGGGGGCACGGGACGGCAAAAGGGGGCGAGGTAAAGGTGCCCCGGCAGGAGGGGAAACCCCCGGGGCTCGTCCCCGGGGCCCAAGCGGGGGCCACCCGACCCCGGGGGCGTTCCGGGGGGCGGCCAGGGGTTTGGTGCCCGCGGCCCGGGGGCCCCGGAGCGGTCCCGGGGCCAAAGAACAGAAACCCCCCCAAATGGGTCCCCCCCTTTTTTTAGGCTGTAAGAATTTAAAATTAAATCATATCCCCGGTTTCAGGATTTTGGGACTCCCCGGTTTTCCCGGGACCTCTCACCCGGGGCCGAACCCCCTCCAATTTTCAAGAAAAATTGCTTACCCCTGACGATCTTCATGTCTAAGAGCCCTTTCCAACTTAAAAAAACATCAGGGGATTCAGCCCCCGGAGACGGGGGCACGCGCTCCTCTGGGAAAACCGGGTTCGGGCCCCAAGGTTTTAGGGGGAGACATAAAAGGGGGCGTTGGGAAACCCCCCGGAGAGTTTGGGCCCGGGCAGAGTTTTTTTAGGAAAACCTGGTTCAGTTGCCCGAAAGTATTCGGGGGCCCCAAAAAAAACCGGGGACCCAAAAAATGGGCGGGGGAAATCTTGGGAAAAAGTTTTTAGAAGAAAACCCAAACACTTTTTTCTCCGGGGAGGAACTTTGGGGAAGGCCCCCTTCCTTGTCAGTTTTGGGGTTTTCATGCGGGCGGAAGCCGGGAGAAAAGGCTTGTCGGGTCCCGCCAAATAAACCCTGATATCCTAACCTGGTTGTCCCCCGGCGGGAACCTCAGAGAGGGAAACCAGGGGGAGGGGGGCCGGGTGACGCCAAAAGACCACCAGGAACTGAAACGGCAGTTATTGGAGCCCCCTTTTTGATTTTATGAAAAATTTGGGCCCGGGCGAAATTTTTCCGGACCATTTGTTCTGACGTCCGGAAAACGAAATTGCCGTAATCCCCCCCCCCAAGTTCGGTTTCCCCCCTCCCTCCACCGCCCATTTTTTCCGGGGAATGATTCAGAAGAAAAATCCACTTGTTTTTTGCAACCGGGAACACGGGGCAACGCCAGAACTTATAGAAAAATTGGGACCCTCGGTCGGAGACGATGGGGGATGGTAAACCATGCAGGGAAAGATGTAGGGAAGAAGTGTCCCCCCAATTGGGGGCAGAAGGAGACCGGGAAGCGGAAACAAAGGGGGGCCCCATCTTTAAAAAATTCGGTTAGTGACCCCCCAAGGACCGAGTTCCCCGAAAAAGGGAAGGAAAAGGTCCGGATAAAGCCCCAAGCCAAAGTGTGTCCATGGAGTTTTCTGGAACAGGAAAGGGGGAAAAAAAGGGAAGACCAGCGGGCCTGTGGGGGGACCTTTTTTTTGGGCACAGGGGGGGTGCGGGAAGGAACAAGCCCTTTGCCCACTTGGAGAAAGGTTTGGGGCCACCATTTATTTTCGCGAGATAGGACTTTGGGTTTCCAACCCCGGGTTTTGGGCCGGCCAGAAAGAAACTATCCCAAACCAACCCAAAATTCCCTTCCTCCTGAGCGCGGGACGCACTTTGGGTTCTCCCGGGGGAACGTTAGGGAAAATCCAAAAGGACCCGCATGAATCAGCCTTCGGGATTTATGATTTTCCCCTTATGACCCGGGTTCCCCCTCCCCGGAAATTTGTCAACGAAACAAGAGGGCACCCCTTGACTTTTTTCCCTCCGGCCGGCCCCGGAATTTTAAAATTTTGAAATAAAAGGGGCGAAAAAAAAAAAGAGCCCAAACCCGACCTTTCAGGGTTAAAACCCGCGAGCTGTCTGAAGGTTTTTGGAGATTCTTAGGGTCTGTGAAACTCAAACGGTCCCGAGCCCCTCCAATAATTTTCGCCACTCTTCCGGGGCCAAAATTTTTAGGGCCAACATTTCCCCCGGCCCTCCCAATGGCGTAATTACTTCTGCTGAGAAAAGGGGCTTTAAAAAAAAAAAAAACCGCTGTAAACGGTCTTCCCCTTTAGGCCCCTTCGGGTCAGAAAAGCCCCGGCCCCCACAAGGGGGAAAATCCCCTCTAGGCTGAAGGTCCTTTTGGATAAAGGGCCGGGAAACCAAAAATAGGTGCTGGGAAAACGCTTTTTTTTGGGTCGGGAAAAACTTTTTCGGCAGACAAAAGGCCAAAACCGGGTTAGCTTTCCCTTACGGGTGAGGGGCCACAAGGGGGGGCCCTAGCGAAGAAGGGGGGAATGAACTCCCGGGTTAGTATTTTGGCGAACCCCTAAGAAGCTTGAATCGCCGGGAAACCGACAGGCCCGGGGCCACTGCTGGATCGCGGAGATTTTTGCTGGGCCCAAACTGCAAAACCTCGATCGGAAATTTATGTACCCCAAGGGAAAGGGAAAGGTTTCCTGGTGGAACCAAAATTTCCCTTCCAGTTTGGGGCTAAAACGTTTTTGCCCCCGGCAGGGGGCCCAAACCCTGGCGTACTTGCCCCCGATGGGCCCCGGGATGTCAGGGGAAAAAATCAGATTCGCCCAAGTTTTCAATGACGCAGGTGTACAGCAAGTCTCGAAACACTCGTTGACAAAACTCCGAAAAAAGGGCGGGGGCTTTGAAATACCCCAAGGGCATCACGAGAAAACTCAAAATGCCTGTCCCGTGTTTTGAAAGCCTTTCCCCCCACTCACCCCCCTTTCAAAAACGGGATATTTTATAGGCTCCTCGAAGGGTCAAAATTTGGAAAAAGACCTTGGCTCCACGAGGCGATCAAATACTCAAAAGATCAGGGGTAGAGGTAGCGTTTCCCTTCCCCGGGATCTTGTTTGGGCCCTTGAAAAAGCCCAAAACAGGGCCCAAGTAAAACCGCCCTTTTTTCTGAACGAAAAAGAAACCAGCCCCGGTGGGCGGGGGGAAACTTGCTAAAAAAACCCCTTTGTAAAATTCTCCGAAATGGGGCCGAATGGCCGGGATGGCCTGGGTCTGGGGCCCAGACAGAGGGAAAAAGACCCCCCCCCGAGGGGAGGGTTTCCCGGGGAAGGAGGTCGATGGGGGCGTCCAAAAACCCGATGGGGTGGTACTTCCAGCCTTTTTTCTCCCAGAATACATCCCCAAAAACCCCGGGACTCCCCCCCGCCCAGCCCTTTGTAAGACTTAAAGGGAAACGACGGTGGGGGAGGGGTTGGACACCCGGGCCCTTGGGGGCCCACCAAATAGAGATCCGGGCCCACCTCCCCCTTTTCCCCAATCGGGAAACTTCGCCTTTTTCCAATCAAGCGAAGGGGGGACTTTGAAAGCCAGGGCACCCCAACTGGACCCGCCGAAGCCCCCGCCGGAGGCAGACAGGAAAGGGAATTTTCCCTCCGTGTGTAGGACCCCCCCAGGGGAGGGCACCGGGGGGGATGAACAAAAAGGAGTGCTGAAACCCTCCCCACTGACCGGATGAGATAAAAAAGGGCTTTTCCAGGGGGGTTCGGGAAAAAGAGATAGCGTGAAAACCGGGGAGGCGGAATAAATTCCCCGGGGGAGCCGGAAAACCCGGGAAGGGGGCAGATCCCCGGGAACGAAAAATCAGCATCCTTTTTCCCTGGACTGGCAAAAAACCCACCCCTTTGGAGAGAAAAATAGAAACCAAAGGGACGCCTCTCCTACGCCACCTAGGTCAACTTTTCCAAACCGCTGAGGACCTGGGGACAACTCCTAGGGAAAAAAGGGGTCCGGACAGCGAAGTGAGACAAAGGTTCCCTTCCCCCCCGGGGGCCCCTAACCCAACCCCCCTCCCCCGACAATCCCCCCCCGGTCCACCAAAAAGGGGTTCCTCGTGGCAAACTGTGTGGGGAGGCAGCGGAGGCCTTGGAACACGAGGCCAACCGGGGTAGTTTGGCGGATTTTGCCGAGTCACGCCCTTTAGCGGGCTCCTGCTGTCTCCCCGGGTGAAACGCACTCTATGCGGGTGCCAATGGATAATTCCCCCACAAAGAAGAGGGGAAGGTCTCTTGCGGGCAAGTGCGTTTTTAACATTTGCTTGACAGGCCCTTCTTGAACTTTGGCGCAGAGAGGGGCGCTTTTTCCACACAGTTTCGGAGGCCCGGGTGGGGAAAAACTGAACCGCATACCCCCCTACGGAGGATCCCCTTGGTGTTTAATAGCGGGGCCCTCCGGGGGAAAAATGCTCCACAGGCCCTTAAAAACCGCTGGGGAAATTCATAGGAAAACCTTTTAGGTTACACACAGGGTCTTTTCCGGCCCCAAAGAGGTGTCCCCTGGGCCCAGGGCTTTTCCCGGATAGCGGGGGCCCAGACCCCACGTGCATGGACCCACTGCGAATAAACCCTCAAAACAGACTTGAGCCCCCCACAAACTTGGAAGGTAGAGGAAACGAGTTTTCGGCCCCAAACATTTTGCCAGCGGGACGGCCAAGGAGATAAAACCCACTGGCGAAAAAGGCGGGTTTGCTGTTTGTTGGGGGGCCAGGAATTGGCGAAATCAGGGGGGAAGCTGGCCCCCCTTTTTGCTGTGCTTGTTGCCGTCTTGCTGCACTGTTGGGTGACAATGTTCGGGAAATCCGCTAGATTTGGGCAGGGCACCTTGCCGGGATCCAGGGGCTGGTTTCAAACCCTGTAGGCGGGGTGTAGTTGATCCGCTGGCCCAAACCACCAAGCGATGATATTTAAGCCACCCCCGGGGAAGGGAAAATCTAAGTACCCCCCGGTTTTTCACCCAGAGCCCCCCCCAAAGGGGGATGGCCCCTTGCTCGGGCGTGAGGCCCCCGGGGTCGCCCCCCCCCTGACTTTGACATGTTGCAAGGGGGCCCCCGGGGTAAAGCGGGGTACAGAGTCTTAGCCCCGAAATCGTATTTCGTGGGAAGGCAAAGGGGTCGGGCACGGCAAGGGTTTTCGGGGGCGTAGACGGGCGGGAAGGTCAGGGAAAGGGGCAGGGGTTTGGGAAACGAGAAACTGCAAGGGGTTTCTGGTAAAACCTTTGGGGGCCCGAAAAATTATACTTAAGAAACATTTTTTCTAAGGCACGACCCAACATGACCCCGAAAGGGATTAAATTGGGGGCCGTGACCGAAATGGGGGAAAGCCCCGGCAATTACCCAAATTTATCGGGGCGCGGCCCCTTTAAAAACCCCGAGAAGGGCCGCACGGGGCCCCCTTAGGAAAGGGGCACGCGCCCTCGGCCGGCAAAAGGGCGCCGAGGGCACAGAGCGGGGGTCAGGTGATCCCCCGGCAGGAGGGGCCCCCCGGGTTTCTTTCCCGCGGCCAGCGGCGGAACCCCCGCCCCCCCGGTGGGCGCCCGGGGGGGCTGAGGAGGGGCTGAGGAGCGGGGCAGGCCGGACACTTTTTTAAGTGGGTTTCCTTTTTTCCCTCAAAATTTTTAACAGTTAAAAGATTAGTCATTTTTTTTTATTTTTTTGGGTCATGGGTTTCTGTGAGGTACACTTTTAATCATGGGCCTTTGGAACAGAAAAGTGGCTTTTTAAAGGGATGTCTCCCTCAAAAAATTTTTTTAAAGTAGCCCGTGGAGTCATTTTTAAAAAATTTTTTGTGGGCATGGTGTTGTGGAAAAAACAGCTTTTAAAACCTGGCCTTTGGAACAGAAATGTGGGTTTTTAAATGGCCCTTTCCCCCCTCACAATTTTTAACAGTGGCTGAGAATTTAAACTTTTAAAATTTTTTTTTGGGGCATTTTTCTTTTAAATGCCGCAATAAATAAGGTTCCCCATTAAAAAAAAATGTTGGTTTTTTAACAACATTTTTTCTTCAACCAAAAGTCAAAAGGGTCAAAGGTCATGGGTTTTGAAATTTTTGGGGGGGAAATTTTCTGTGAAAGCAGCTAGAATACAGGTTTTCCCATTTTTAAAAAATGGGGGTTTTTTAACAGGGCATTTGTTCTTTACAATTGTCAAGAGGGTCTCAAAAAGGGCATGGTTTTTAAATTTTTTTGGGGATTTTGCCCTGACATGCGCATTCTACAGGTCCTATTATAAAAAAAAATGTTTCGAACCGACATTTTTTTTCTTCACAATTGTCAAAAGTGGCCCCAAAGGGGCCCGTTTTTTAATTTTTGGGGGGATTTTGCTGTGAAAAACAGCTAGAAAAACAGGGCCCATTTGGGAAAAAAAATAAGGGTTTCCCAAAAGACATTTTTTCTTCACAATTGGGCCCAAAAGTGGGTCAAGGGTCATGTTTTGAAAATTTTTTGGGGGGATTTTTTTCTGTGACATGCGCTAACTAAAATGTTCTTTTTTTTTAAAAATAAAAAAATTGTTTTTTAACGATAATTTTTTTTCCCCCAAATTGGGCCCAAAAATGGCTTAAAGGGTCATGTATTGAATTTTTGGGGGCATTTTTTCTGGGGAAATGGGAGCTAACACAGGCCTATTTTTAAAAAAAAAGGGGGTTTTGAACAGACATTTGTTTTTTACAAAATTTTTCAAGGTGGCTCAAGGGGGATGGTGCTGCAGAAACAGGAAAAGGGAGGAAAACTGTTTTAAAGGGCCCTTTATTGCAAAATGACTTTTTTTTTTAAGATCTTTACACAGCAAACAATCCCTGATTTAGAACAAACAATTTAAAAACAATTAAAAAAAAGAGAAAAAAAAAGACCCTGGGGGGATTCCAAACCCCATTTTAAAAAATGTGTTTTTCTAGAATTAAAAATACTAAAAAAAATTTCATGTACAAATTTGCTGGGAAAAAAAAACCCCCTGAATTTTTAAAAAGGGGGGACAGGGAAAACTTGACCCCAAAGTAGGTTATTCAGGGGGACATTGAGATGGAGCAGGAAAAGAAAAAAAGAACAAAAGACCCTTTCCTCCACACGTTGAAATTTAAAAAGGGGGAAAAAAAAATGCCAAGAAAAAGGGGGACCCCCGGGGGGGAACAGGAAAAGTCAACCCCCCAGCAAATTTCCCAAATGAAGCTCAATTGGTCCGCACTCATGCGGAGGGGGGAAGGGGCTACCCGGTCTTTACTGTACAGAGGGAAAGGGTGGGGTCTTACCCCACACTTTTCCCCTTCCGCACTCGCTTCAGCACGAATGTTTTCGTTTCTTCGTCATAAGGGCATTTTTAAACCCTGTTAAAAAATACAGACCTACCTGGGCTCTCACCGCACCCCCAGATCTGGCCCTGGCAGCTGGGCCCCCTGTGTTAACAGATGGGTGAAAGGCCCCGCACGGGGCCCCAACCCCTTAGGGGCCCAAACAAAGGGGAGCTTTTAAAAATTTTTCTAAAGAAATAAGATTTTTAAAAAAGGGGGTATCTGTGAGGGGTTTTTTTAAATGTCAAAAAGGGCTCCAGGGGTGGAACAAAAGCAAAAATTTTAGGCTTAAAAATTTTTGGGGCTGGAGTCACCCAAGGGGTTTTTCATCATTTTTAAACCCAGGGTAGTCTTCCCTAATTTACTGAAAAGGGTTTGGAGGAAAAATGAAACCATGAAATTGATGGGCTGAATCACTCTCAGGGGCCAGGAGGGGAAATGTCTTCTCAACAAAAAAGTTTTTTTGGGATGATTAGGATATTTTTTTTACTTAAGGGGGAAAGGGCGAATTAACACATCAAAAAGTAAAAAAAACCCTTTAAAAAAAGGGAGGGGGGGGTTGGGATGTTAAAGTTATCACACTTGGGAAAAAAAAAAAAAAGATAATAATTAAAACTATAAAAAAAACTTCCCCAAATAAATTATGTAAAAAAAATGTCTTACCCAAAAAAAACTAAATGACTTCCCCTGTACAAAAAAGCAAGTGCCCACTTGTGATCTGTGGGTTTAAAGGTTTAGGGGCATGCTGTGGGACAGACAAGTATTTTTCAATGTCCCCTGAAAATAAAAGGTGGTTAAAGACTCCTTTTTACGGCACTTTTTTAAACGGGGGGTGCAGGTTTTGGGGCCCCATTTCTGTGGCCCTGGACAGATATAGTCATATGTCCAGTTCACTAAAATGGTGGTTGAAAGATTCCTTTTTCCGGAAATTTTTTTTAAAACTGGGGGGCATGCAGGTTGGGGCTTTATGCTGTGGGGCCCCGGAAACCGGGATAAATCCAAAGTCCAGTGAAAAATAAAATGGTTATTGGGAAAAACCTTTCCTTTTTTTCCCCCCACTTTTTATTCGGGGTCATGCGGGGGTTTTTGGGGGTCAAACTTTTTCCCAGGACAAGTAAAGTCAAAGTCCAGTGAAAAAAAAAAATGGTGGTTTAAAACCCCCCTTTTTTCCCACTTTTTTTAAAACTTGGGGGGCAAAGCATGTTGGGGGGTCCCTGCGGGGGCCCAAAAAAAAAAAAAAAAAACCCGGGGAAAAGTCCAAATGTCCAGTGAAAAATAAAATGGGGGGGTTGAAAGAAATCCCCTTTTTTCCCGACTTTTTAAAACTGGGGGCATCAGGGGTTTTTTGGGTCATGCTTTTGGCCCCGGACAAGTATAGTCAATGTCCATGAAACAAAATGGTGGTTGAAATACCCTTTTTCCGGGACTTTTTAAATTTTTGGGGGCATGCAGGGTTTGGGGGGCCCTGCCTTTTGGCCCAGGGCAGGGAATTTCCAATGTCCAGGAAACTAAAATGGTGGGTTTAAAAACTCCCTTTTTTTAGCACTTTTTAATCGTGGGTCAACGGTTTAATGGGCCCTTCTGCGTACAGGAAAAAATAAAGTCAATGTCCATTCAACAAAAAAGGGGGTTTTAAAGACTCCTTTTTTTTCCCGGGAAATTTTTTAATCTGTGGGGCAGACAGGTTTAATGGTCATACGTGGTTTCAGGGCAAAATATAGTCAAAGGCCGTTCAACTAAAAGGGGGGTTCAAAACTCCCCTTTTCCCAGCACTTTTTTTAAACTGTGGGGCAAACAGGTTTTTAAAGGTCATTTTGCGGGAAAGAACAGTATAGTCCCAAAGTTTCCCTTTTTAACTAAAAAGGTTGGGTTTAAAGACCCTTTTTTTTCCCCCCCCTTTTTTTAAAACTGGGGGGCATGCAGGTTTTGGGGGTCAAAGCTGCCCTTTTCCCGGACAGGGATATTCAATTCCAGTTTTAAGTAAAATAGGGTTTAAAAACATAAAACTGGGCCCTTTTGGCACCCTTTTAATTTTTTGGGTGATGCAGGTTTTAAGGGGCAGCTGTGGGACAAGACAGGGGGAATGAAAGGGCGTGACTTTTTTTCTGTGCTTTTAAAAACCCAAGGGGGTTGCCTAAGATGTAGCATTATCCATTTGACTTGTGGATGTTATTTCCCCCTTTTCCAGCCCTGTTTGGGGGGGTAATAATGAATTTTTTGTTCCCCCTCCCAAAAACTTTAATGTCATGGGGGGATAATCTTTTTTATCGAAAATTGGAAATCTCCTTTATATTTGCCCATATCGACTATCGAAACCCCATGACGATAGTCAAAAATAATCGCCCCACACTACCTTGGGCGCCTTCATAAATTTTTTTTGCAAACTTTTATTGGGGTTTCATATGTTTTTTGCCTGAGGGTAGGGGTTTTTCCCACAACACTCTGTAAACCCGCCCCCCCCCCCCGACCCGGGGGAGGGCTGCAGGAAAAGTTTGACTTTGTGGAACTTTCCCCATCCCCCTACTTTCATTTTGGAGCCGCCACAGTGATCCTGTGGTTCTTCTTTACCTCCCCTCACCAAGGCTCTTTTCCCCATTGCCAAATTGGGTGGACCCGCCAAAATCGAGGAAAAAGTTGTGGTCGTCCCAAACTTTTTCCATTTTAAAGGGTTTTTTAGGGCACCGTGCTTAAAAGGGAAACCCTTTAGTGCGCAGAAATTAAATTTTTTAACCTTTTCCCGTCCCCCGGGGCTTTCCCTTTGGGAATCCTTTGAAACCCCCATGTTTTTCCCTGCCTTTTACATGCACTGGAGCTGTGAGTTTCATATAAACAGGTGTGGCCCTTTTCCCAATCAAGTTCCCCAAACAAATTTAATTTAAAAACCCCGCTTTGGGCCCCCAATGAAGGAGAGAAATATCTCAAAGGGGTGTCCCCAGCAAAGGGTCTAATATGACCATGTGGGGAAATTTTATTTTTTTCCCTTTTTTAATACATTTCCAAAAATATCTACATTTCTGTTTATTTTTTATTTCAAGATGGGGTAAAGCGTGTTCATTAATAAGCAAAAAAATGAACTTTTTTGATTTTACCAAATAGATGCAATGAAACAGTGAAAAATTTAAAGGGGCCTGAATACTTTCCGTACCCATAGTATAGTTAGGCAGGTAATATGGCCCCCCGTATACAACTAGACAGTTAATATGGCCCCCAGTACATAGCTAAGCAGGTAATAAAGCCCCAGTATATAGCTAGGCAGGTAATATGATCCCATTATATAGCTCGGCAGGTAATATGGCCCCCAGTATACAGCTTGGCAGGTAACATGGCCCCCAGTATATAGCTAGACAGGTAATATGGCCCCCAGTATATAGCTAGACAGGTAATATGGCCCCAAGTATATAGCTAGACAGGTGATATGGCCACCAGTATATAGCTAGACAGGTAATATCACCCCCAGTATATAGCTAGGCAGGCAATATGGGAAAATAATAAATAAATATGGTAAAAATAAAAAAAAAACAGTACTCACCTTTCCCCCACTCCCTTAAGCTCCCGCTGAGCTCCATCTTCTTCCCGGCACAGACGGCATGACATCGTCATGCCGCACAGGCAGCGTGCTGACATACTCACGCCAATTGTGTCAGATACTCCGGAGGGCCACAAGCCTGCTATTGGCTCACCGTAGTACTTGCTCTCTGCTTCATGGAAGCCTTCAGCTGTATTTGCGTCCAGTGGCTACACATACATTTGAAGAGACTGTTGGCACTCCAGGCCCATGGCAGCGGCCTGGAGCCCAGCGAGGTTCGGGGCATCGGCAGTTTTTTCCATGGCTTGTGCCCCGGATAAACTTCCTAGTAATGCCCCTGGGAGGCAGCTGATGAAAATGGGTCAGAAATGTGGAACAACATTGATATAGACTTTGAGCCATGTATAACTAGTAAGCCTCATCTTATAACTAGAGATGGGTGAATTGATTCTAACGAAGTGGAATTCGTTTAGAATTTCAGGAAAACTTCGGTTCTGAACGAAATCGAAGTTTGTGGTACTTCGTGTGAACAAGCGTGCTTTTGATTGATAAAATGGCTGCGAGCACATGGTGTTACATGGGGAAAAGAACTCTGGGAGGAAGAAGGGCATAGCATACATGACATGTGCAGAGATGAAGCCAATAAGAGACCGGCGGGATTCTGTGACGTCATCGCACTATATAAGTCCGGGCGCGACGCTGGGAGCTCATACCGCTCTCACTGTACTGAGTAGGGAAGGTGCTGCCACGGCTGCTTATGATATCTCTTACTAAAGAACTCTTTTTTAAATACAGCGTTTTTTGGGGGTGCCCACAGCTTGTCTCAGAGACTGCTTTCTTACGTTCTAATTCTGATTTTGTGGGGTATTGGAACTGAATTTCAGTGTGTGTCCAATGCAGCTGCATATACATTTTAATGCTATCTGCTCACAGCACATTGAATATCCAAGGGTTATCTAAGCCTGTTCCTGTTGTATTCATTTAAAAAAAAAAAAAAAAAAAGCGCGTTTTTACAATCCAAATACCACTTCATTTTTGGTTGCTCATTTCTTTTGCGCAATTTACATCCAGGGGTTAATTAAGCGTTGTTCTGCTGTTGTGGTCACTAAAAGAAACGTTCTTTTTCACCGCCAATAAAGACATTTTTCCTGTAGCATAATTAATAACCGAAAGTTAATTACAAGTTTTTCTGTTGTTGTGTACCGTAAAATACATGTCATTTTAACACGATACAAAGCTGGTAATTGTTGGCAGCATATTTCTTTTGCACAATTTACATCCAGGGGTTAATTAAGCATTGTTCTGCTGTTGTGGTCACTAAAAGAAACGTTCTCTTTCACCGCCAAAGAAGCCAATTTTCCTGTAGCATAATTCATAACCGAAGATAATTGCAAGTTTTTCTGTTGTTGTGTTCCGTAAAATAGACGCCGTTTTAAAACGCTACAAAGCTGGTAATTTTTGGTCGCTCATTTCTTTTGCGCAATTTACATCCAGGGGTTAATTAAGCGTTCTTCTGCTGTTGTGGTCACTGAAAGAAACGTTCTTTTTCATCACCAAAGAAGACATTTTGCCTGCAGCATAATTCATAACCGAAGGTTAATTAAGCCTGTTTGTGCTTTTATAGTCAGTAAAATAAACAGTGTTTTTAAACGGCACATACAAGTAAATTTTTCCTGGCCATTTGTGGAGCGCAATTTATATCCAAGAGTCAAATACACGGTGAGTATTTATCATATGCGGATATCTTCATCAAACAGTGTCTGTACATTTTAGAACAAACAGTATGTCAGACAGAGAGGTGGCAGGCTCTTCACCTGCGAGTGGCAGTGGCATAAACTTTCCTGGAGCAAGCCCAGGTCGCAGCACAGCAAGGGGACATCGCAGCAGGGTCACCGGGAGGCCACAACTGCTGCTGTCATCTAGCGGCCGTGTTTGTTCAGCAACCCAAATGGTTCTTGATTGGTTTACTAGGTCATCCACTTCCTCCAGATGACATCTGACACCCCAGCCAAGAGTCGGGGGGAACGTCAGACACAACTCTTAGTTGGCATGGCCCAGGGGTGGTCAGCGGCCCTCACCTGTCCTCAACCCGCCTCTGTCCCATCCTTTTCCCCCAGCAGAGATCTACTATGTTGGGCTGGCTCAGCACCACTATATAGGAGGGGTGAACAATTTGAGGAGGGCAGTCAGCAGCTACTTGGCAGCGAAGAAATGGGGCCAATATCCCCTGCTTTTTGATGTAGGCGGCAAAGTATAGATGTGGAGAGTGGCATGGGAGGTCATGTTGTGATGAGGACAGCAGTGACGATGAAACATAAATAGATGATGATGTAGCCGACCGCACTTGGGAGCCGGGTGAAGCAAGGGCTTCATCATCGTCAGGAGAAGAGGGAGTCAGCTTGCGCATCAGGCAGTGGCGCAGCCAGCAGGTGGGTTGTGTGGCCATGAGACAGCTGGGGAACAGCAGTGTGAGGTCAGGAGCCAAGCGGCCACGGGGTAGAAAACCCACTTCGCAGGTCCAAGAAAGTAGCGGCACAGGGGCCCCAGCGAGGCCCGCGGCGGCAGTAATCACTCATTGCGGAGCGTTGGCGGTAAAATCAGCTACTTGACGGTGTGGCAGTTCTTTGCTAAGACACCAGAGGAGCCGAAAATGGGTATATGTAGAATCTGTGGGCAGAAAGGGAACGGCAGAACGTTGGCACCACGGCCCTGCGTCAACACATGCAGCGTCACCATCCGGTGGCCTGGGAGAGACGTGGCTCAGATGTGGTGGTCCATCCTGCCGCCGCAGCAACAGCAGCAGCAGCGCCCATTGGCACGCATGCCATTGCAAACCCGTCAAGGCTCCACCACCTCTGCAGAAGGGAGCTGTTTCTCTTTGACATCATCTCCCATTCCAGATGCATCTGCTCCTCGCGACTCATGGCGCCAGCAGTCGTTCAGCGAGGCGATTGCAAAGAGACAACAGTATGCGTCAAACCATCCTAAGGTGCAGAAGCTGACCGTGCTTCTGTCCAAGTTGATGGTACTGCAGTCCCAACCTTTCCAAATGGTGGACTCTGCACCGTTCAGAGAACTAATGGCTTGTGCCGAGCCGAGATGGAGAGTTCCAAGCCGTAATTTCTTTTCCAAAAAGGCAGTACCAGCACTTCATAAATATGTAGAACAGAAGGTGGGCCAGTCCTTTTTGGTTTGTTCCAAGATGCACGGCAGCACAGACGTCTGGAGCTGTAACTACGGTCATAGCCAGTACATCTCCTTTACGGTCCACTGGGTGAATGTGCTTCCTGCCCAGGCACACCAACAACTTGGACAGGAGATGTCGCTTTCTCCTCCACGTTGTGAAACTGCGGCTTCTGCGCCAATTTTCGCCTCCTCCTCTTCCACCACCACCATCATCTCAGCCTCCACAAGTACTGCTCCATCATACCACATGTGTAGGGCACAGCGGTGTCACGCAGTTCTACACCTGGCTTGCCTCGGAGAACGAAGTCACACAGGGGAGGAACTGCTCCACGTCATGCAGCAAGAAATCGATGTGTGGCTTTCTCCGCGCCAACTGCAAATCGGAACCATGGTGACGGACAATGGGAGTAACATGGTGTCCACGCTGCACCGAGGAGGGATGGTCCATGCGCCCTGCATGGCGCATGTGTTCAATCTGGTTGTGAAAAGGTTCCTGAAGTCTTCCACCGATCTTCAGAAGATTCTGAAAATGGCCAGGAAACTGTGCATGCACTTCATCCATTCCTACAAAGCCAGGAACACCCTCCTCGAGTTGCAGCGGCAGAACGGCCTCCCCCAACACACTCTGATATGCGATGTTTCCCCCCCGTTGGAATTCCAGTCTGCACATGTTGGACCGACTGCATGAACAGAGAAAGGCCATTAACAATTTTTTGATGATCCAGGCGGACAGGAGTACTCCCCTGTCAGCCAGTAGCAGCTCATGCATGACACCTACTGTTGTTGAGGCCATTCGAGGAGGCGACGTTATATGTCAGTCGCCAGGACTACGGGCTGAATACTGTCATTCCACTGCTTCATGTCCTGGAACAGATGCGGAACCATCTGTCTGGGCAGGGGCCTGGAGACGTGGCGCCTACATCGCGCGGCCACATGTGTCCGGTGGGGACTGAAATGGAGGAGGAGGAGGAGGACATTGGAGCAGAAGCATTGTCTGGTTAAATGAGTGGATTTTCTACCCAGGTGACAAGAAAAGAGGAGCAGGAGCAGCTGGAGGAGGTAGATGGAGATGAGGAAGACGAGGCAGATGACCCGCAAGCACCGTGGCAGTATACAGTGGAGATGGAGGCAAGGAGCCCCTCGGAGTCACATGTGCAGATGGTCCGCAGCATGCTGATTTGCCTGGCTAATGACAGTCGTAGTCACCATCCGGCAGAGGGTTGTCTTCTGGCTCTCCACTCTATTGGACCATCGCTACCAGTCCAAAATGGGAGCCATTTTCCCAGCTGCTGAGAGGGAGGACAAACTCAAATACTATAGGGAAATCCTCCGTAGTTAGTTGGCCGCTGCCTATGTGCGGCATTGTTCCTCCTCTGACAGGTCTGACCGGGGGGTTCTTCAGCGCTCACGTACTACTGCCGCGGCTGCTGGGGGAAGGTGGGTGGTAGGAGCAGTACCAGCTCCATCAGCAGCAACCTAAGTCTGGAGTCACTGATGAGCAGCTTCCTTCACCCGCCTAGTGAGGAGGGCAGTCGCCAGCAGCAGCAACAGGACCTGGAGCAGACCATGAACCAACAGGTGGTGGCCTACTTGGACAGCACTCTGCAACCCCAAGATCCGCTAGAAGAATCCGCTGGACTACTGGCAGCCAAACTGGATGTGTGGCCGCAACTTGCCGAGTTTGCAGTGGAGAAGCTGTCCTGCCCGGCCAGTAGTGTGGCATCAGAGCGGGTGTTCAGTGCGGCGGGGGCCATCGTTACCCCAAAGAGAACCCGCTTGTGGAAATGTGGAACGACTGACCTTTGTCAAGATGAATCAGGCGTGGATCGGCCAGGATTTCCAAACACCAATGCCTTAGGCGTCAGACTACATCAGCCATGATGCCTCATCCAAACTGTGAGAATTGAGTCTGGGTTCAAACTACCTGCCTCAGCTACTATTCTGATGCCGCCACCCGCCTGATGCCACACATCTGCTGCCAGTTTCTCCATCTGCCACCAACCATCTTTACCAGGGACTGGAATTGCCACCCACCGCCACACTCTGTCATTGTGCCACTCTATGACCTCATGCTGCTGCTGCTGTGGCTTCTGCCGTCACCTCCACTCTCTGTCATTGTGCCACTCTGTGGCCTACAACTGTTTCGCCACCGTCACAATGTAATTGTGCCATTTTCTGGCCTCATGCTGCTGCTATGGCTGCTACCGTGCCCTCCACACTGTGTCATTGTGCCACTCTCCGACCTCATGCTGCTGCTGCCATGACCTTCACTCTCTGTCATTGTGCCACTCTGTGGCCTACTACTGTTTTGCCACTTCCAGAATGTCATTGTGCTTGTCTGACCTCATGCTGCTGCTGTGGCTACTGCCGTAACCTACACACTGTGTCATTGTGCCACCCCCTGACCTCATGCTGCTGCTGCCGTGACCTCCACTCTCTGTCATTGTGCCACTTTGTGGCCTACTCCTGTTTTTGCCTCCTCCAGAATGTAATTGTGCCACTGTCTGACCTCATGCTGCTGCTGCCGTGACCTCCACTCTCTGTCATTGTGCCACTCTGTGGCCTACTCCTGTTTTTGCCAACTCCAGAATGTCATTGTGCCACTGTCTGCCCCTCTTGCTGCTGCTGCCTTCACATCCACTCTCTGTCATTGTGCCACTCTGTGGCCTACTCCTGTTATTGCCACCTACAGAAAGTCATTGTGCCACTGTCTGACCTCATGCTGCTGCTGCCGTCACCTCCACTATCTGTCATTGTGCCACTCTGTGGCCTACTCCTGTTTTTGCCACCTCCAGAATGTCATTGTGCCACTGTATGACCTCATGCTGCTGCTGTGGCTGCTACCGTGCCCTCCACACTGTGTCATTGTGCCACTCTCCGACCTCATGCTGCTGCTGCCGTGACCTCCAATCTCTGTCATTGTGCCACTCTGTGGCCTACTCCTGTTTTTGCCACCTCCAGAATGTCATTGTGCCACTGTCTGACCTCATGCTGCTGCTGTGGCTGCTGCCATAAACTATACACTGTGTCATTGTGCCACTCTGTGGCCTACTCCTGTTTTTGCCACCTCCAGAATGTCATTGTGCCACTGTCTGACCTCATGCTGCTGCTGCCGTCACCTACACACTGTGTCATTGTGCCAATCTGTGGCCTACTCCTTTTTTTACCACCTCCAGAATGTCATTGTGCCACTGTCTGACCTCAAGCTGCTGCGGCTGCCGTCACCTCCACTCTCTGTCATTGTGCCACTCTGTGGCCTACTACTGTTTTGCCACCTCTAGAATGTCATTGTGTGCCACTGTCTGACCTCATGCTGCTGCTGTGGCTGCTGCCATAACCTACACTGTGTCATTGTGCTACTCTCTGACCTCATGCTGCTGCCGTGACCTCCACTCTCTGTCATTGTGCCACTCTGTGGCCTACTCCTGTTTTTGCCACCTCCAGAATGTCATTGTGCCACTGTCTGACCTCATGCTGCTGCTGCCGTGACCTCTACTCTCTGTCATTGTGCAACTCTGTGGCCTTTTCCTGTTTTTGCCACCTCAAGAATGTCATTGTGCCACTGTCTGACCTCATGCTGCTGCTGTGGATGCTGCCGTAACCTACACACTGTGTCATTGTGCTACTCTCTGACCTCATGCTGCTACTGCCGCGACCTCCACTCTCTGTTTTGTGCCACTCTGTGGCCTATTCCTGTTTTTGCCACCTCCACAATGTCATTGTGCCACTGTCTGACCTCATGCTGCTGCTATGGCTGCTGCCGTAGCCTACACACTGTGTCATTGTGCCACTCTGTGGCCTACTCCTGTTTTTGCCACCTCCAGAATGTCGTTGTGCCACTGTCTGACCTCATGCTGCTGCTGTGGCTGCTGCCGTAGCCTACACACTGTGTCATTGTGCCACTCTCTGACCTCATGCTGCTACTGCCGTGACCTCCACTCTCTGTCATTGTGCCACTCTGTGGCCTACTCCTGTTTTTGCCACCTCCAGAATGTCATTGTGCCACTGTCTGACCTCATGCTTCTGCTGCCGTCACCTCCACTCTCTGTCATTGTGCCACTTTGTGGCCTACTCCTGTTTTTGCCACCTCCAGAATGTCATTGTGCCACTGTCTGACCTCATGCTGCTGCTGCCGTGACCTCCACTCTCTGTCATTGTGCCACTCTGTGGCATACTCCTGTTTTTGCCACCTCCAGAATGTCATTGTGCCACTGTCTGACCTCATGCTGCTGCTGCCGTGACCTCCACTCTCTGTCCTTGTGCCACTCTGTGGCCTACTCCTGTTTTTTCCACCTCCAGAATGTCATTGTGCCACTGTCTGACCTCATGCTGCTGCTGCCGTCACCTCCACTCTCTGTCATTGTGCCACTCTGTGGCCTACTACTGTTTTGCCACCTCCAGAATGTCATTGGGCCACTGTCTGACCTCATGCTGCTTCTGTGGCTGCTGCCCTAACCTACACAATGTGTCATAGTGCCACTCTGTGGCCTACTCCTGTTTTTTCCACCTCCAGAATGTCGTTGTGCCACTGTCGGACCTCATGACGCTGCTCTTGCTGCTTCCGTTACCTCCACACTGTGTCATTGTGCCACTCTCTGACCTCATGCTGCTGCTGCCATCACCTCCACTCTCTGTCATTGTGCCACTCTGTGGCCTACTCCTGTTTTTGCCTCCTCCAAAATGTCATTGTGCCACTGTCTGACCTCATGCTGCTGCTGCCGCCGTCACCTCCACTCTCTGTCATTGTGCCATTCTGTGGCCTACTCCTGTTTTTGCTACCTCCAGAATGTCATTGTGCCACTGTCTGACTCATGCTGCTGCTGCCGTCACCTCCACTCTCTGTCATTGTGCCACTCTGTGGCCTACTCCAGTTTTTGCCACCTCCAGAATGTCATTGTGTCACTGTCTGACCTCATGCTGCTGCTGTGGCTGCTGGCGTAACCTACACACTGCGTCATTGTACCACTCTGTGGCCTACTCCTGTTTTTGCCACCTCCATAATGTCATTGTGCCACTGTCTGACCTCATGCTGCTGCTGCCATCACATCCACTCTCTGTCATTGTGCCACTCTGTGGCCTACTCCTGTTTTTGCCTGCTCCAGAATGTCATTGAGCCACTGTCTGACCTCATGCTGCTGCTGTGGCTGCTGAGTAACCTCCACACTGTGTCATTGTGCCACTCTGTGGCCTACTACTGTTTTGCCACCTCCAGAATGTCGTTGTGCCACTGTCTGACCTCATGCTGCTGCTGTGGCTGCTGCCGTAACCTACACAATGTGTCACTGTGCCCCTCTCTGACCTCATGCAGCGGCGGCCCTCACCTCCACTCTCTGTCATTGTGCCACTCTGTGGCCTACTCCTGTTTTGGCCTCCTCCAAAATGTGATTGTGCCACTGTCTGACCTCATGCTGCTGCTGCCGCCGTCACCTCCACTCTCTGTCATTGTGCCACTCTGTGGCCTACTCCTGTTTTTGCCACCTCCAGAATGTCATTGTGCCACTGTCTGACCTCATGCTGCTGCTGCCGTCACCTCCACTCTCTGTCATTGTGCCACTCTGTGGCCTACTCCTGTTTTTGCCACCTCCAGAATGTCATTGTGTCACTGTCTGACCTCATGCTGCTGCTGTGGCTGCTGCCGTAACCTACACACTGCGTCATTGTACCACTCTGTGGCCTACTCCTGTTTTTGCCACCTCCAAAATGTCATTGTGCCACTGTCTGACCTCATGCTGCTGCTGCCATCACCTCCACTCTCTGTCATTGTGCCACTCTGTGGCCTACTCCTGTTTTTGCCTGCTCCAGAATGTCATTGAGCCACTGTCTGACCTCATGCTGCTGCTGTGGCTGCTGCCGTGAACTCCACACTGTGTCATTGTGTCACTCTATGACCTCATGCTGCTACTGCTGTGACCTCCACTCTGTCATTGTGCCACTCTGTGGCCTACTCCTGTTTTCGTCACCTCCAGAATGTCATTGTGCCACTGTCTGATCTCATGCTGCTGCTGTGGCTGCTGCCATAACCTACACACTGTGTCATTGTGCCACTCTCTGACCTCATGCTGCTGCTGCCGTGACCTCCACTCTCTGTGATTGTGCCACTCTGTGGCCTACTCCTGTTTTTTCCACCTCCAGAATGTCATTGTGCCACTGTCTGACCTCATGATGCTGCTGCCGTCACCTCCACTCTCTGTCATTGTGCCACTATGTGGCCTACTACTGTTTTGCCACCTCCAGAATGTCATTGTGCCACTGTCTGACCTCATGATGCTGCTGTCATTGTGCCACTCTCTGACCTCATGCTGCTGCTGCCGTGACCTCCACTCTCTGTCATTGTGCCCCTCTGTGGCCTAATCCTTTTTTGCGACCTCCAGCATGTCATTGTGCCACTGTCTGACCTCATGCTGCTGCTGCCGTCACCTCCACACTCTATCATTGTGCCACTCTGTGGCCTACTCCTGTTTTTGCCACCTCCAGAATGTCATTGTGCCACTGTCTGACCTCATGCTTCTGCTGCCGTGACCTCCACTCTCTGTAATTGTGCCACTCTGTGGCCTACTCCTGTTTTTGCCACCTCCAGAATGTCATTGTGCCACTGTCTGACCTCATGCTGCTGCTGTGGCTGCTGCCGTATCCTACACACTGTGTCATTGTGCCACTCTGTGGCCTACTCCTGTTTTTGCCACCTCCAGAATGTCATTGTGCCACTGTCTGACCTCATGCTGCTGCTGTGGCTGCTGCCGTAACCTACACACTGTGTCATTGTGCCACTCTCTGACCTCATGCTGCTGCTGCCGTGACCTCCACTCTCTGTCATTGTGCCACTCTGTGGCCTTCTCCTGTTTTTGCCACCTACAGAATGTCATTGTGCCACTGTCTGACCTCATGTTGCTGCTGCCGTCACCTCCACTCTCTGTCATTGTGCCACTCTGTGGCCTACTCCTGTTTTTGCCACCTCCAGAATTTCATTGTGCCATTGTCTGACCTTATGGTGCTGCTGCCGTCACCTCCACTCTCTGTCATTGTGCCACTCTGTGGCCTACTCCTGTTTTTGCCACCTCCAGAATATCATTGTGCCACTGTCTGACCTTATGTTGCTGCTGCCGTCACCTCCACTCTCTGTCATTGTGCTACTCTGTGGCCTACTCCATGTTTTGCCACCTCCAGAATGTCATTGTGCCATTGTCTGACCTCATGCTGCTGCTGCCGTGACCTCCACTCTCTGTCCTTGTGCCACTCGGTGGCCTACTACTGTTTTGCCACCTCCAGAATGTCATTGTGCCACTGTCTAACCTCATGATGCTTCTGTGGCTGCTACCGTACCCTACACACTGTGTCATTGTGCCGCTCTGTGGCCTCCTCCTGTTTTTTCCACCTCCAGAATGTCATTGTGCCACTGTCTGACCTCATGCTGCTGCTGCTGTGACCTCCACTCTCTGTCATTGTGCGATTCTGCTGCCTACTCCTGTTTTTGCCACCTCCAGAATGCCATTGTGCCACTGTCTGACCTCATGCTGCTACTGCCATCACCGCCACTCTCTGTCATTGTGCCACTCTGTGGCCTACTCCTGTTTTTGCCACCTCCAGAATGTCATTGTGCCACTGTCTGACCTCATTCTGCTGCTGTGGCTGCTGCCATGCCCTCCACACTGTATCATTGTGCCACTCTGTGGCCTACTCCTGTTTTTGCCACCACCAGAATGTCATTGTGCCACTCACTGTCCTCATGCTGCTGTGGCTGCTGCCGTCACCTCCATACTCTGTCACTGATGTAGCCACCTGAGACCTCAGCTTGTTTTTTTCCAGCTGTCGCTGCCATGACTTGATCAGGCTACATTCCCGATTCAGTTTTTTGGTCAGTTTTGCCCTCTTAATTGCCCTGGGAATTTTATAGTGAAGCGATTCTAAGAGCGGCAGCAGTCATATGCGTGTCATACTAAAACACAACATTGTATGAAGACCAAACCAAGCTCCCTTTGCATATTTAAGCATGGCACAATGTTCTACAGCACCCTGCAGGCTCTGTGCAGCCTGGAAATAGCTGTTTTTAAAGTGATTCGTCCCGAAGCAATTCGGACCGAAACAAATTTTGTCGGAAAATTCGGCGAAGTCACCGAATCGAATTTTTGAGAAATTCGCCCATCTCTACTTATTATACAGCCATAACTGAATGACTTAGTCTGGGACTTACATTTATCAAAAATAAATACAGAGTTACTGGCTTCAAGACTTCAAGGGTGACACTTACTAATACAAAATTTTCTGTCTTTCGAAAATCCAAAGAGGAC
>JAODAL010051875.1:0-26386 GCA_025379985.1 Phyllomedusa bahiana | reverse complement strand
TCAATTGCGTGTTTTCTACCCCACCAACAAGAGATAAAATTTAATTACCTTTGCTTGTGAATTATGGTACAGGAAAATTGTAATTTTTGGCGGTGAAAAAGACGGTTTATTTTTGTCACCACAGCAGAAAAACAACGCTTAATTAACCCCTGGATGTAAATTGCGCAAAAGAATTGAGCAGCCAAAAATGAAGTGGTATTTGTATTATAAAAACGCTGTTTCTTTAAATGAATACAACAGGAACTGGCTTAGATCCCCCTTGGATATTCAATGTGCTGTGAGCAGATAGCATTAACATGTATATGCACTGTACTTCAGATCCAATACACCAAAAAATCAGAAATAGATCATTAAGAGAAGCAGTCTCTGAGACAAGCTGTGACACCCCACAAAAATCGCTGTATAAAAATCAGTTCTTCAGTAAGAGCTATTACAAGCAGTCGCGGCAGCACCTTCCCTGATCAGTACAGTGAGAGGAGTGTGAGCTCCCAGCATCGCGCCCGGACTTATATAGTGCGGTGACGTCACAGAATCCCGCCGGTCTCTGATTGGCTTCATCTCTGCACATGTCATGCAGGCTATGCCCTTCTTCCTCCCAGAGTGCTTTGCCCCATGTAACGCCATGTGCTCGCAGTCATTTTATCAATCAAAAGCACACTTCGTTCACCCGAAGTACCCCAAACTTCGACTTCGTTCAGAACCGAAGTTTTCCTGAAATTCTAAACGAATTCCACTTCGTTAGAATCAATTCGCCCATCTCTAATCCTAACTCTTTAACGACCGCGCACCGTCTTTTGACGGCGGCTGGTGAGGGTCATTCGTCTGCAGCGACGTCTTTTGGCGTCGCTGCAGACACCGGAGTTTGCGGCGCCCCGCGCCGCAATTGCGCTGGTATCGGGGCTGTACTAGCCCTGATCCCAGAGCATCTCCTGCGAGCACCGGAGTGCGGAGGAAACCTCCACAACCCGATGCTTTAACCCTTTGATTGCGGCGGTGCGTTACCGCAGCGCAATCAAAGGGTTTCCCTGCTCTGTCGGGTGATCGAACACTCGGTGACCCGACAGAGCCCGGGGAACGGCTGCACAGTTAGCTCTGGGGACCTAGAGTGGCCCCAGAGCTGTCTGTGTAATAAGCCAGGGACCTGGACACACTGTGTGCTGTCCAGATCACTGCCTGTGTCAAAGTGACACAGATTAGAATGTATTAGCATATATGAATATGCTAATACACTACTAATTTTAAAAAAAAAAAAAATATGTAAAACGGTTCTCCCTTATTGGTATTAAAAAAAAAAATTAAAAAAAAAAAAAAAACAGAAAAAGTGTAAGAAAAAAGAATAAAAAAATAAATAAATAAAATAAAAATAAATATTTTGTAAAAAATAATTGTTCATAAATTACACACACAAAAAAACCTACACATATTAGGTATCCACATGACCGTAATAACATGTAGAATTAATCTAACAAGTTATTAAGTGTGAAATGTAAATGGTGTAAAAAAAAAAAAAATAAAAAAAAAAATACTGCAGTTATTTATAAGTGAACTTAAACTATTCCCCCATAAAGTACAACTTGTCTCGAATAAAACGAGGCCTCATCCAACTGCGTCATTGAAAAAGTAAAAAAGTTACAACTGTTGAAATGCAAGGAGGCAAAAACTAAAAAAAATTTCTGGTCATTAACTACTTTTCAGGCGTTCGGCTTAAGGGGTTAAAGAGAAATCTGCAAACACAAAACATACTGGCACCCAAGGATAAGGCTTCTTTCTACTTCAAGACATTTTCTTACCACAATGATTAGCTATAAACATATAGGCAAAGGTAAATAAAGATTGTTACCAAATACACTGCTGTTCTGATTTTGATTTGTTTAGGAGACAGAGCAGCTCTTCTCTCCTGATTGTGCACATGTTTCTCTAGTACATTGACCATCTCTCATCGCTATAACAATACTGTTCAATCATGGTTACTTCACTCTCTGCTGTCTTTTATCAGTAAAAGGAAAATTATTTATCTTAATTACAGACAAGCTTTAATCATTTAGAGCACTGTAGCCTTGTGCAATGCAGTTTACAAACCTCAACCACTCATGCCACTCTAATCGGATCTGCTCGGAGTTGCAGAGGTGTCAGTAACTGCTGCAGAACCACCCACAACCTGAACAGAAAGTGGAATCCTGAACGTGTAGAACTGCAGACAACCTGAACAGGAATTACGAGAATGAATATGTAGACCTGTCCACAGCCAAAAGAGGAAGTAGGAGCCTGAAGCTGAAGAACTGCCCACAATCTGAACAGAAAGTGGGAGCCTGAATGTGTAAAATCACCCACAGCCTGAACAGGAAGTGGGAGTTTGAATCTGTAGAGCCATCTACAGCTTGAACAGAAAGTGTGAGCCTAGAGGTCTAGAACCGCCCACAGCCTGAACAGGAAGTAGTAGCCTGAAGCAGAAGAACAACCCACAGCTTGAACAGAAAGTCGGAGCCTAAATCTGTAGAGCCATCTACAGCTTGAACAGGAAGCATGAGCATGAAACTGTAGAATTGCTCACAGCCTGAAGAGGAAGTAGGGGCCTAAAGCTGTAGAACCACTCACAGCCTGAACAGGAAGTGGGAGCCTGAAGCTGTAGAACATGCCCACATCCTGAACAGAAAGTGGGAGACTAAAGCTGTGGAACATCCCAGAATCTGAATAGGAAGTGAGAGTCTGATGCTGTAGAACCAAAATATGAAAAGGAAGCTGTAGAACTTCCCACAGCCTAAAAAGGAAGTGAGAGCCTACATCTGGCTGTGAAGCCCCTTTAATATTTCATGCAAAGGACTTTTATCTTCACCAGCCTCTACCTTTTCAAGAGGAAAGGTAGAAGCAAGAAGGTCATGATTAACACTTTCTTTTTACATTGTTCATAATAAGAATGAGTGGTTTTATGTACAATAAGAGTGGAAAGGCACAAATCTTAAATAATGATTAACATTTTGAAAATACCTTAAAGTAGTGTTCTTGTTTTAGTTATTAGGATATGTTCACACTGCGCCTTGTGGCATGTACCTGTTCGCACCGCAAAACACCTGGGATGGGCAGCCACATTCACTTCTATTAGTCCTGCCGCGTAAATGCCAGAAGAAGTGACATGTCACTTCTTTCACCCAGTGTTCCATACACATCGGGGAAGACGGAAGTAATTCATTGCACACTATGCAGCGCAAATGCGCGCCGAAATACACCCTGTAATTACGTAGTGTGTACCTAACCTTAGCTTTAACATGTAGACAAAGGTAAATGAAGATTATTATCAAATTCATTGGTGTTATGATTTAGTTTCTCTTCAGAGTTAGGAGTGCTGATGAGCGAACAGTAAAATGTTCGAATTCGAGTCGAACTTCGAACAGTATTGGTGTTCAGTTCGAGGTTCAATTCGAACTCGAACCCCATTAAAGTCAATGGAAGAAGATGTTTGGGTTAATTTTCATACATATACAGGTGAGGAGAAGCTTGAATTACCATCCATAACAGTAATCTGGATACGTGGAACAACTTAGTGAAGAATATTTGGCTCTAAGAGTGACAGAAAAAAAACTGAGAGGCTAAAATACTTAATTACTTCCAATGGCTAACTGAAAAGATTAGGACAGCATAGCCATAGGAGGTAAAGCGGTAACAGCTGCTATGGGGCCTTGCATCCTGAGGGGGCCCAAAAGCCCCTTTGACACCTAAGAAGACACCAATAATGGAAATGGCACAAGTTAACTGGAAGTAGCCCCATTTCACTTTTTGCACCAGGGCCCAAGAACTCAAGTTACGCCTTGCTTGCAAGTTTTGTACATGTGATATATGTGGTGGCAGCAAGAACATCCCAACAGGGAATATGGAAGTTCAGCTGCCAGGGGTGTAGTTATAGGGGGTGCAGCGGTAGCAGCCGCTATGGGGCCCTGTATCCTCAGTGGGCCCGAAAGCCCCTTTGACATATAAGAAGACACCAGTATTAGAAATGTCGCAGAACCCAACTGTGTCCACCAGGCGGAAAGGCCAACAACCTTGCAATGCCGACATTCAGGCTTTTGGCCTTGGGATGGTTGGGGTGAAAGCATTTCCTATGCTCCTACACCTGGTAAACAGAAGGCTGGCTGCCAGACTAAAAGGTGACTTCCTCTTCCTCACAGTCTACATCCTCAAGTTGTGGGGTAGAAGCCACAGGCACTGCGAGGCATTGCTGACCGCTCGATATTTCTGTTGACGAACCAGCTTCCCTCTATTCCTCTGAGGGCATCAGTGATTAGACATCAGAGCAGACAAAATCATCCTCGTTGGCCTCTTGATCTTTTGAAATGCCTTCTGACCCAAACCGCATTGTGTGATCAAAGAGCTCTTCAGAATATGGATTATCTATTTGTCTATCTGTATATTGGGTTATGACATTCGGCCTGTGTTTGCTTCAGGTTGGACTGATGATGATGATGACATTTGTGGCTGTGACTGAGAGGAGGAGGAGGTAAATCCGCTGGGTGCAGGGTCTGATAACCACTGAAGAATATATTGGAGATGCTGTTCAGTAATGAGACACATGGGGAACTGAGCAAGCGATGACAGGCTGTCTCTAACATAATGTCCTCTCTCTATCTGAAACTAAACCTCACTAAAACTGAACTTCTTGTCTTTCTGCCATCTAGTAACCCCCCCCCCCCTGCTATTTCTGTTTCAGTATGTGGTACAACCATTACTGCTAGGCAGTAAGCCTGCTGTCTGGAGGTTATACTAGATTCTAATCTGTCCTTCCCCCCATATATCCAATCCCTTGCCCGCTCCTGTCATCTGCATCTCATGAACATCTCCAGAATCCGTCCATTTCTCACTGTGGAAACAACTCAAACTCTCATTGTGGCCCTTATTCTTTACCGTCTTGACTACTGTAACTCCTTGCTAATCGGTTTCCCTCTGTGCACTCTCTCCCCTCTTCAAACTGTCCTGAATGCAGCAAGCAGACTCATCTTTCTTTCCAGCCACTAAACAAATACCTCTACCCTGTATCAGTCGCTGCACAGGTTGCCCATTCAGTACAGAATACAGTATAAACTAATCACTCTCACCCATAAAGCTCTGCACAATGCTGCACCCCCTACATCACCTCCCTCGTCTTTTTCTACCACCCTACCCGCTCTCTCCGCTCTGCTGCTGATATCAGGTTATACTCATCAATCATCTGAACCTCCCATGCCTGTCTCCAAGATTTCACACGAGATGCACCAGTTCTCTGGAATATGCTACCGCAGGCGATCAGGCACATTCACAACCCTCATAGTTTTAAGAGGGCCCTGAGAACACATCTTCTCAGTCTGGCCTACCAAGATCCCTAACTGCTATCACACACATCTGTCACTCCCTTCACTAGGGCACTCACAGGCACTTATCTGTATATAGATGTACTGTCAGGGTGGCAGGTTCATCCTTTTTTTAATGTAAACCACCCCCCTATTTATGAAACATGGCTGGACCATTGTAAACTTGGCACTTCTCACCGTTTGTTTCACCCATACCCCTTAATAAATTGTAAGCTCTCACAAGCAGGGCCCTCACACCTTGTGTCTCATCTGTAAGTACTTTTGTTGTGTAATGTCTGTACGTATAACCTCTATCTTGTAAAGTGCTGCGGAATATGTTGATGCTATATAAATAAAGATTATGTAACGGCTGGGTAGTGGGTCCGCTGGACCACCGCAAGCGATGATAGTTAAGCCACGCCAGGGAACGGAATCTAAGTAGCCCCCGGTTTTCACCAGAGCCCGCCGCAATGCGGGATGGACTTGCTGCGGCATGAAGCTACCAGGTCGTCCCCCCTGAGATGACTTGCTTGCGATGGCGGCCGAGGTGCAGCGAGGTACAGAATCGTAGTCCGAGAATCGTAGATGTGGGCAGACAGAAGGTCAGGGCAGGCGGCAATGGTTCGTGGTCGTGGACAGGCAGGAAGGTCAGGGCAGGCAGCAGCGGTTCGGAGTCAGGAAACGTAGCAAGGGGTCTGGTACACGGTAAGGCAATAATACACTTGAGGAACGCTTTCTCTAAGGCTCGGGGCAACATAGATCCAGCAGGGAATTGACGTGGGTGCTAAACCTATATAGGGACAGCGCCCGGCAATCACCCAATTACCGGCGCACTGTCCCTTTAAATGTACAAGGACGAGCGCGCGCGGTAGGGGGGCGCGCATGCGCATTCCGGCCGACAGGGGACGAGGACCGGACGGGAGCGAGACCTGGTGAGTGGATGGGACGGGTGCGACCACGGCCGGCGGTGCGGCCCGCGGCGCCACCCGTCCCCGCCGGGGACCTGTCATGGGGAACGCGGGTGCGACCGCGGTCCGTGGCCCGGACCGCGGCGCAACCCGTTACAGTACCCCCCCCTTAGGCCTCCCCACCTTTTTAGGCTGCAGAAACCTGAGGATGAGATCCCGATTCAGGATGTTAGATTCAGGCTCCCAGGATCTTTCCTCGGGTCCGAAGCCCCTCCAATCCACGAGGAAGAAACGTCTCCCTCTGACCGTCTTCATAGCCAAAATGTCCTTTACCTCGAAGATGTCAGCGGACTCGGCTACTGGGGAAGGCGTCACTTTCTTCCGAGAGAACCGGTTCAGAACCAGAGGCTTAAGGAGGGATACATGAAATGCGTTGTGGATCCGGAGAGATGGAGGCAAACAGAGCTTGTATGTCACAGGGTTCAACTGCCGAAGAACCTTGAAGGGTCCGAGGAAGCGAGGGCCCAATTTAAGACTAGGAACCTTCAGGCGCACATACCTTGAGGAGAGCCAAACTTGGTCCCCAGGGAGAAACGTCGGGGCAGGTCTTCTCCTTTTGTCTGCCTGAGACTTCATACGGGCAGAGGCCCGAAGTAGAGAACGTCGCGTCTCCTGCCAGATGGCCTTGATATCCCGAACTTGGTCGTTGACAGCGGGCACATCCGAGTCTGGGGGCAGGGGAAGGGGGGGGGGGGGTGCGGGTGGCGGCCATAGACTACAAAGAACGGGGAGACGCCGGCAGCATCCGAGTCCCGATGGTTATAAGCAAATTCGGCCCACGGGAGCAGCTCGGTCCAGTTGTCCTGACGTCCGGATACAAAGTGACGCAGGTATTCTCCCAGAATCTGGTTCACTTTCTCCACCTGCCCATTGGACTGAGGGTGATATGCCGATGACTTGCAGACGGGAGCATAGTGCACGCCAAAATCGGGAAACAAATTGAACACCGCGGTCGGAGACAATGTGTGAGGGTAGCCCATGAAGCCGGAAGATATGCCGGAAGAAAAGGTTAGCCAATTGTGGGGCAGACGGCAGGCCAGGGAGAGGCACAAAGTGGGACATTTTTGAGAACCGGTCCGTGACCACCCAGATGACCGAATTCCCAGAGGAAACTGGTAGGTCCGTGACGAAGTCCATCGCTATGTGCGTCCAAGGGATTTCTGTCAGAGGGTGCAAGAGCCCTGCGGGCCTGTGGCGTGGTACCTTGTTCCAAGCACAAGTGACACAGGCGAGGGTGAAGTCCTTGACATCCTATGCTAGAGTCGGCCACCAGTAGTGCCGCGAGATCAAAGCGTAAGACTTCCGAGCTCCGGGATGGCCAGCCACGAAGGAGCTATGCCCCCACTCCAGAATCTTCTTCCTGAGTGCCAGCGGCACGTAAGTCTTGCCCGTAGGAATATTTTGGAGACCTGCGGGAGCCACTTTAAATAACCGTTCGGTGGATATTATGTGTTTTGACACGAGTTCTTTACCCACCACGTCCGTGGCTCGAGAGAGGGCATCAGCCTTGACGTTTTTTTCAGCAGGCCGGAAATGTATATGAAAGTCAAAACGTGAGAAAAAAAGAGACCACCGGGCTTGGCGAGGGTTTAGACGTTGGGCCGTCTGAAGATACAACAAATTTTTGTGGTCAGTGAAGATGTCGATTGGATGACGAGCCCCCTCCAGCAGATGTCACCACTCCTCTAGGGCTAACTTGATGGCCAAGAGTTCCCGGTCCCCAATGGCATAGTTCCGCTCTGCCGGCGAAAAGGTCTTTGAGAAGAACCCACATGTGAGAATCTTGCCTTTGGGGCTTCTTTGTGTGAGGACCGCCCCTGCCCCCATGGAAGAGGCATCCACCTCCAAGGAGAACGGCCTCTCGGAATCAGGCCGGACCAAGACAGGAGCAGTGGAGAAGGCCGTCTTTAGATCCACAAACACCTTCTCAGCCTCCGGAGGCCAACATCTCGGGTTCGCATTCTTCCTAGTAAGGGCCACGCTAGGAGCCACCAAGGTGGAGAAGTGGGGAATAAATTGTCGGTAATAATTTGCGAAGCCCAGGAAGCGCTGTATAGCCCGAAGACCGACAGGACGGGGCCATTGTAGTAACGCAGAGAGTTTTGCCGGGTCCATCTTTAGGCCTTCAGCCGAGACTATGTAGCCGAGGAAAGGTAGGCTGGTCCAATGGAATACACATTTCTCCAGCTTGGCGTATAGTTGGTTGCTGCGCAGACGGCGCAAAACCTGGCGCACTTGTGCCTGGTGAGTCTGAAGATCAGGGGAGAAAATCAGGATGTCATCTAGGTACACTATGACGCAGGTGTAAAAGAGATCCCAGAAGACATCATTGACGAGTTCTTGGAACACCGCTGGAGCGTTACACAGCCCAAAGGGCATCACGAGATACTCAAAATGTCCATCTCGGGTATTAAATGCCGTCTTCCACTCGTCCCCCTCCCGAATTCTGATGAGGTTATAGGCTCCTCGCAGATCCAATTTGGAAAACACCTTAGCCCCCTTGAGACGGTCAAAAAGCTCTGAGATCAGTGGGAGGGGGTAGCGTATTTTTACGGTGATCTTATTTAGACCCCTGTAGTCGATACACGGACGGAGTGAACCATCCTTCTTCGGCACGAAGAAAAACCCGGCTCCGGCTAGGGAGGAGGACTTACGGATGAATCCTTTCTGCAGATTCTCCCGAATGGAGGCGGACATGGCATGAGTCTCCGGCACGGACAGCGGGTAGACCCTCCCCCGGGGTGGACTGGTTCCTGGGAGGAGGTCAATAGGACAGTCGTAAGGCCGATGTGGTGGCAGCAAATCGGCCTCTTTCTCGGAGAATACATCCCCAAAGTCCTGGTACACAGCCAGAAGGCCTGGCAACGGCTTGACAAGCGGGTGCGGAGAAGTGGTAGGCACCGGGCGTGGTACCTCCAAGCAACGGTTCTGGCATTCCGGTCCCCAATGCAGGACTTCGCCTGTCTTCCAGTCTAGGATAGGGGCGTGGCGTTGCAGCCAGGGAAGCCCCAAGAGGATCGCCGAGGAAGCACGGGACAGAACGTGGAAACCGATCTTCTCCTTATGTAGCGCCCCCACACGGAGTGTCACCGGCCGGGTTATGTACTGGATGGGGTCACTGAGGAGCTCCCCACTGACCGAAGAAATAAGCAGCGGCTTCTCCAGCCGGACTACAGGTATGCGGTACCGGGTTACCAATGAGGCTAGGATGAAGTTCCCGGCAGACCCCGAATCCAAGAAGGCAGAACTCCGGAACGAAGGACCAGCATCAGAAGTCACCTCCAATGGCATCATCAAACGTGGTGAGGAGGAAACTGCACCTAGGACCGCCTCTCCTACGGCACCTAGGTGTGAGCGTTTCCCAGACGCTGGGGACGTAGCGGGCAGCTTCTGCAGAAATGATTCGGGCTAGCGCAGTAGAGACATAGCTTTTCGGTTCGGCGACGGTTCAGCTCCTGCTCCGATAAATGGGCCCGGTCCACTTGCATGGGTTCCACCTCAGAGCAATGGAGAATGCTGGAATACCGGAGCCAGTTGAAACTGCCGACAGGGGCGTGCAGAGTCTCTTTCCTGATGCAACTCTTCCTGCCTCTCTGCGAACCTTATATCGATGCGAGTTGCCAGATGTATGAGTTCACTCAGGGAGGACGGGAGGTCTCTTGCTGCCAAAGCGTCTTTTACCCTGCTGGACAGACCCTTTTTGAAAGTGGCGCAGAGGGCGGCATCATTCCAAGTGAGCTCCGAAGCCAGGGTACGAAATTGGACCGCATAGTCTCCCACAGAGGAGTCGCCCTGACGAAGGCTCAAGAGGGTGGTCTCAGCAGAGGAAGCACGCGCCGGCTCCTCGAAGACCGTGCGGAATTCCTGGAGGAAGGACTGTAGATCCGCAGTCACAGGGTCGTTCCTGTCCCAGAGGGGAGTCGCCCAAGCCAGGGCCTTCCCGGATAGTAGGCTCACCACGAAGGCCACCTTAGACCTCTCCGAGGGAAACTGATCCGCCATCAGTTCCACGTGCATAGAGCACTGGGTAATGAAACCCCGGCAGAGCTTGGGATCCCCGGCAAAGCTGATGGGTAAGGGGAGCCGAAGCTTGGGTCCCACGGTAGCCAATGGAACGGCTGACGTAGACGGAGTCAGCGACGGGGCCGCAGACGGGGACTGTTGCTGGGATGCAAGGAGCTGACGCATCATGGCGGAGAGCTGGCCCAACTGCTGTGCCTGTTGTGCGATTTGCTGCGACTGCTGGGCAACCATCGTCGTAAGATCCGCGATGCTTGGCAGGGGCACCTTGGCGGGATCCATGGCTGGATCTAACTGTAACGGCTGGGTAGTGGATCCGCTGGACCACCGCAAGCGATGATAGTTAAGCCACGCCAGGGAACGGAATCTAAGTAGCCCCCGGTTTTCACCAGAGCCCGCCGCAAAGCGGGATGGACTTGCTGCGGCGTGAGGCTACCAGGTCGTCCCCCCTGACGTGACTTGCTTGCGATGGCGGCCGCGGTGCAGCGAGGTACAGAATCGTAGTCCGAGAATCGTAGTCGTGGGCAGGCAGAAGGTCAGGGCAGGCGGCAATGGTTCGTGGTCGTGGACAGGCAGGAAGGTCAGGGCAGGCGGCAGAGGTTCGGAGTCGGGAAACGTAGCAAGGGGTCTGGTACACGGTAAGGCGATAATACACTTGAGGAACGCTTTCTCTAAGGCTCGGGGCAACATAGATCCAGCAGGGAAGTGACGTGGGTGCAAAACCTATATAGGGACAGCGCCCGGCAATTACCCAATTACCGGCGCACTGTCCCTTTAAATTTACAAGGACGAGCGCGCGCGCGCTAGGGGGCGTGCATGCGCATTCCGGCCGACAGGGGACGAGGACCGGACGGGAGCGAGACCTGGTAAGTGGATGGCACGGGTGCGACCGCGGCCGGCGGTGCGGCCCGCGGCGCCACCCGTTCCCGCCGGGGACCTGTCATGGGGAACGCGGGTGCGACCGCGGTCCGAACTACGGACTGCGGTGCAACCCGTTACAGATTATTATTATTATTATTATTATTATTACTCTTTTTCAGTTTGATAGTAGCTGTGTGACTGTTTATGTAGTTACCTTATACCTAGTGGTGACCTGGATTGTAAATGTAAGATCAATAAAGCTGCCAAGTACAGATATATTTTGTAATGAATAAACACTTAATCTGGATCTAAAAACAAAAAAAGTGAATATTCACTTATTAGAGGTGTAATACACTTAGCTGAGGTCTACGAAGGGCATCATCAAGCTTGTCAACTGCCTCACTACCAGTAAAGTTATTGGTAAAATCACATTCATCTTAAAGGGGTTGTCTCACTACAATGATTGCTTTTTATGTTAGAGATCTTGCAAAAACATGTCACTTTGCAATTTGTGTCTATTAACAGTGTCCTACCTATTCCTAGATATCCCTTCTTGTATTGGCTGCATCAGCTATAGCCACAGACCTGAACTAACTCTCTAGATAGGCTGTCATCGCAGATCAGCAGCCAACGTAATCTATGACAGCACCTTCAGCACAGCTGGCAGTGTGAAAACTTACAAATGTGTCCGTTGTTCCCTTGACAATGTGGATCTCTGACGTTCTTGTTTCACCTGTTGCCGATGTCACTGTAGCATTTCTTATTGAAAATGTGAAATACATAGTCCTTCTGTATTCTTTTAACTTCAGTCATTAACCACTTAAGGGCCCCATACAGCCAAGTCAAATGAGGCCCCCATCCAATACTAGTTCCTATTTTTTAACCTATTTGTGGGCAGCTTTTTGATTTGGGCCCCTAACAGAAGTACTGCCCGTACTGCCCTGTTGGCACCCCTGGCGGTAGCAGCTGCTATGGGGCACTGCATCCTGAGGTGTCCCAAAAGTCCCTTTGCCATGTAAGAAGACACCAGTATTGGAAATGGCACATGGTAACTGGCAGAGGTGCCAATTGGGCACTACTCCTGTCAGGGGCCCTAATCTAAAAGGGGCCCACTGATATGTTAAAAAATTGGAACTAGTAATGGGTGGGGGCTCCACTTAATTTAGCTGCATAGGGCCCTGAAATGGTTAATAGATGACTGATGGCAGCTCTGAAAGACAGACAGACAGGCTTTGGAAAGGAGGGTGTGCATTGTGCAGCCCAGACTCTGCTTTGAACCTGCATTGAAATGGCATTTTTTTACCACTTTTTGGCCAGCACACCTCACACCTGAGGTGACATTGTACCTTTTATTTTGTGCATCCCAGTTTTTTTTCAAAGAGCAACCTTGTACTTAAATTTGGATACATAAATTTTCTAGTAACTGTTGTTGTATTTCATTGGTGCAAAAACCACCTTCTGTTATCCGTATAACTTTTAAATAGCTGTATTTCACTTTGGTGCTGCCCATTTTGTTCAGAGACCTGTGCTAAATTTGATACAGAAATTTTCTGGTAATATTGGTGTATTTCATTGGTGCAAAAACCACCTTTTGTTATGTGTATAACTTTTAAATAGCTGTATTTCACTTTGGTGTAGCCCAGTTTTGTTCAAAGAGCCACCTTGTGCTTAAATTTGGATACAAAATTTTCTGGTAACTTTGGTGTATTTCATTGGTGCAAAAACACCTTTTGTTATCCGTATAACTTTTAAATAGCTGTATTTCACTTTGGTGCGCCAGTTTTGTTCAAAGAGCCACCTGTGCTTACAATTTGATACGAAATTTTCTAGTAACTGTTGGTGTATTTCATCGGTGCAAAAACCACCTTCTGTTATCCGTATAACTTTTAAATAGCTGTATTTCACTTTGGTGCAGCCCAGTTTTGTTCAAAAAGCCACCATGTGCTTAAATTTGGATACCTACATTTTCTAGTAACTGTTGGTGTATTTCATTGGTGCAAAAACCACCTTTTGTTATCCGTATAGCTTTTAAATAGCTGAATTTCACTTTGGTGCAGCCCAGTTTTGTTCAAAGAGCCAACTTGTGCTTAAATTTGGATACAGAAATTTTCTGGTAACTGTTGGTGCATTTCATTGGTGCAAAAACCACTTTTTTTACCCGTATAACTTTTAAATTAGCTGTATTTCACTTTGTGGGGCCCCATTTTTGTTCAAAGAGCCCCTTGTACTTAAATTTGGGGTACAGAAATTTTCTAGCAACTGTTGGTGATTTCATTGGTGAAACACCCCTTTTGTTATCCGTTAGTTTTTTAAAAATAGCTGTATTTCATTTTGGGTGCAGTCCATTTTTTAAAAGCGCCCCCTTGTCTTAAATTTGGATTAGAAATTTTCTAAAAAAGTTGGGGTGTATTTCATGGTGCAAAAACCAACTTTTGTTTCCGTAAATTTTTAAATTGCTATATTTCATTTGGTCCCGCCCAGTTTTTTTTCAAAAAGCCCCCTTGATTTAAATGGGATACAAAATTTTTATAATGTTCGCGTGTGTCATTCTCAAAAAACGCAACTTTCTCCGGTACTTATGAATAGTTTTTTGGCTCGGTGAATCTCAGTTTGGCGCAGAAGGCTTTTGAAGGGTATTTTTGCGTCAATTCCTGTCCTACTTGGCATTTGTAAATCCCGGGGATAAAGGAAGAACACTGTTGATTTTGTCTTACGGTTTTTTCCACCAGACCGCATTCCAAAGGTTTTTCGATAGAAAAAATTTGTTTCTAACATTTGGCTGTTGGAAATAAGAGGGATTTAAAAATAGCGTGATTTCCCACTTTCAAAAAGCCCTGTAAAAAACTCTTCCATCCCTTTTTTAAAATTTTTATCTTTCTGAAAAAGGAGCGAAATTGAGGTGGAAGCAGAAAAGAGGAGTTTTGGACATGAGTAGAGGTATGAGAGAAGAGGGCTCTTTCCAGTCGGTGGAAAAAAACAAGCCCGGGATCGTCGGGTTTAGGGCCGCAGGCCTGCATCGTTGGTCGGGCCCGTGAATCTAAGTAACGAACAGCGTCGCCATCGTTCTTCGTGGGTTAAAGCAACCGGCACCCGCAGCTTTTAATCCCTCCTCCATCACGGCCCAAATGTCGCATCACATCGTCAGCATCCACCAACATGAAATGGGTGCGCACAAATTCAACTCGTGTACCCACCCCCTGTGGATAATCCATTTTTTGAAGACCTCTTTGATGACAAAAACGGTTGGGGTCAGAAGGCATTTTTAAAAGATCAAAGGCCAAAGAGGATGATTTTTTTCTGCTCTGACGCCAATCGTGTGCCATCAGAGGAGGGAAGGAAACCGCAATCGTCAAAAATCCCGGGCGGTCGGGAAGTCTTTCAGTGCCTGTTGCTTGTAGCCCGCGCTCCAGGATTAGAAGTCAGGACGGGAAATCACCTGTGGTTGATTTTAATAAAAACGCATTATGGATCCAACATGGGCTTTTCAGCAGAAATGCTTGGAGCGTTCATCACTGGACGGGGGGAAGACGATGGGGGATTGTCAGTACGATTTCCCGCCTCAAAAAGGGGGAGGGGGGTAACAAAGTCCAGGAGATTTTTCCGCCCAACCCCAATTTCCCGAAACATCGCTCCCTCGCTTTTTGGCATCGAAAAGGTCCAGGACCTCTCAAGCCGGGCCTTTTCCGAGCAAGTCTATTCACCCAGCAGTTTATGCCGCCTTTGCCAAAACGCTCAGTAAGGGAAGAACTTGGTGTTTAAAACCCCCACCAACATGTCTACCATCAGCGAATATGAGTTGAAAAGGGGGGAAACTCTGCCAAAAAGGCCACACCCCCCTGGGCTTCAACCACTGCACCCCCTGTGTCTCCGCCCCCTCCTCCCCCGCCACCACCAGCATTTTCCCCAGCCCCCAAGCTCTCTGATCAGACAAAACAGCCCCTTTCAGCCTCCACCGTCGCCCAGTACCACCGCCCCAGGACCCATCCACCCCTTTCCTTCCACCGTTTGATTTCACGTCATCAGCGGGGCCGTCTAGCAGCCACCTTTTGTCTACCAGGTTTGGGGCAGAAGAAACACTTTAACCCCAAACCATCCAAACCAAAAAACCCGAAAGTCGGGATTTCCAGCTTTTGCCTCGGAAAAAGTTGCCTTTCTGTTGGTGGACACGATTGGGTTCCGCCACATCATGGCCCTTGCCTTACCCCCAATACACAGATGCCGAGCAGACATTTCTTTTCCAGCAAAAGCATCCTCTCTGGCCAGCACGTGTCATTAAATTTTAGGGTGTTGTATGGGCTTCTGTGGTCGGCAAGGGTATCTTACACCGATACATGGACTAGTAAGCACGGGCAAGGTGCTATATCTCTGTGACTGCTCACTGGGTAAGCTGGGATTGACGTCTCTGGTGGTAATGGTGGCTCTCAGGCTGGCGCACGCTCATTCATAAACTGCAGGGTGGTGCAGAGTTCTTTCCCCATGCAACAGAACCGGCGGCTGGCTAGGGTGACAAGAAACATTGTGCAGGCAAGGTGTGGTGGGCGATAAGGTCAAAATCTCCTGGCCGCCTTTAGATCGGTTGGCTGGAGCACATCTCCTTGCATGGCACATGTCATGAACCTTGTTGTCCAGAAAATTTCTAAAGCGCTACCCGGGTATGGACTGCCTGCTGAGAGGCTCGGGTCTTAGCTCACACTTCTGCGTTCGCACCTGCTTTATCCACTCTGGCTGCGATTGCCGTGTCAGCTCGGTGCTCCCATCAAACTGTCCATGTTTGATGTGGCAACACGCTGGAATTCCACCCTCCACATGCTCCAGCGGATTGTGGGCAGCAGTGCAATGGACATTACGCAGTACGAAGTGAACAGTGACAGAACAGCGCGGTTGCGGATTCAGGGTGGTTGAGCCCACGAGAGTGGAGGCAGGTAGAGAAAGAGCTCTTGCACCATCTTGCCAGTTTTGAAAGAGGCACCAAAAATGGTCTGTGCAGACAGGGAATGCCCTTGTCAGCATGAGCATTGTGGTGATCTTAGTTTCTGGAACGATCGTTGGACACTCTGAACAGCAGGTTCCACATTGACGGAGGAGGAGTCGGGGACACAGATGCGGGACATGGAGCCTTTTTCTCCGTCGAATCCAGAAGGCCCGACAGTTTCACAACATTGATAGTCTTCATTGGCAGTGGTTCGGGGGGGGTCCAGGGCTAGTGCAAGGCGGAGACCAGCTTCAACGGTGCATCATCTGAGGAGAGTCATGGTGTGTTGAAGCTGTTTCCGGAGGAAGCGGAGAAGGAGGAGGGATGGGTTTTTCTGGACACGCGTTACTCGATGTCCTGCCTTGGAAAGAGGGTTGGCACGGATTTGAGGCGGAGGAGCAAGATGAGGAAGATCAGTTTGATAGTGCCATCGACCAGAGGCTGGGAAATCAGGCTCCATCTCTCTACATGAGGTCTTGGATGCTCATTTCCTCCAACATGATCCTGCATTAAGGTCATTAAAAATGAACATCAGTTATTGGGTGTCACACTCCTCGAATCCCCGGTACAAAACAAAACTCAGCACTTTCCTTCTACCACCCAAAGAGAGAGTTAAATGCAGGATTGGAGGACCGTTGCTGATTGATCAACTGGAGGACATCTGTTGCGTCTTGCTTCACGTTCTTCTAATGTCATGGTGGAAAACAGTCAAGCAATTGACAGCAGTAGAGTGCCAAAGTAGCCGTAGCTGCAGGCGGCAGCAGCAGCAGGGCATTGTGGCAGAAGCCTAATGTGTGACCTTGGCTATCTTTATTTACCACCTCCCCACAACACATGATGCAGGGCACACATTACAGCCACACAGAGACCGGGCTTCTTAAAATCCTGGTGCACGACTATCTGGTGTCAACACGATGTTTTGGATATGTTTGGACACCAATAGACTATTGGGTATCAAAAAACGATGAATCGGCCGAGCTTGTCGCCTCGCCTAGAGGTGTTGTCCTGCCAGCAGCCGCATCATATGTGAGAGGACCTTCAGCACAGCCTGGAGGAGTCATTACAGACAAAGCATGCGGCATTTCACTGATAAGGTGGATCGTTTGTTTGACTTTCATCAAGATTAATCAGGCATGGATCTCTTGATGAATGTTGTGGCCCCAATTGCCGAGGGTCACCGATTAGTTGCCGGGTCTACTTCACATTCTCTTCAACAGAAATGTCCTCTGAAAAATGTTTTTTAATTATAATTTCTTACTGCATTTATATCTCAGTTCTAAAAGGTAAATTTTGCATGGTTTTGTGGTGAGGAGACTGTAAAAGACACCCAATGTACACGGTTTCATCAAAAAAAAACGTTATTCCTTAACTTCACTTTCTTATGAAAAAAAATTTTCGCATTGTGCATTGGTTTTGGAAGTGCTTGGTTGCCTGTGAGATACAGCTATAAACGAGGTATAAGTCGGAACAGAAAATATGGCTTCTAAGTGGTCAATTTTCTCCCTCACAATTTTTAAACAGTGGCTATGAAGTCATTTTTTTAATTTTTGGGTCATGATGCTGTGAAATGCAGCTATACACAGGTTCTATTATAAAAAATGTAGGTTTCTAACAGACTTTTGTTCTTCACAATTTGTCACATGGTCAAGGGTGATGTTTTGAAATTTATGGGGCCTTGGTGCTGTCAAAAAACAAGAATCGGTAGACATGTTAATGGACACATATCTGCAAAATGATTGTTTTTGCAAGAATCCTTTTACATAGTAGCAATCCCTGGTAGTGAGACAACCCGTTTACTACAATTAAAAGGAAAACAAAGAGGTCGGTGGGATTCATTTCATATTTTTAAAAATGGTTTCTAGAATTAAACTACAAAAAAAATTGATGTAAAAAAAATAGTGATACAAAAATTCCTCTGAATTGTCCAAGTGAGGTACAGCAAGACTTGAACTGATGTAGGTTATTCATGGTGTATGGAGCACATCTCCACCCCAAGAACAGAGACAATTTCCTCCAATACTTTGAGTTTAAAACAGAAAAAAGAATGCCAAGGAAAAAAGGGACACCTGGGTGAAACAGGAGCAAGCATCAACCACCAGCATTTCCATTGAAGTCAATTGGTCCACACTCATACGGAGGGGGCAGCGCTCTCGTAGAAGGCAGAAAAATTTCTTCAAGCGCTACCAGGTTCTTGACTGTTGTACCGAGGAAGGGCCTGGAGGTCTAGCTCCACACTTCCGCTTCTGCATCTGCTTTCGCACGACTGTTTTTCGTTTGCTGTGTTCATAAGGCATTTTTTGCCGTGTTAATGGATGCACGGACGCCTGCTGGCTCTCACACACAATTGTAAGTCCAGCCCTGGCCAGCTAGAACCTGCGGGATCCTTGTATTACAGCCTACCGCCTTGCACAGTATTTTTTCTGGCAGGATTTTCAGACAGCATCGTGTTGCCCTACTGGGGACATCTGTTTTGTTTGCTTCACATTCTAAATGTCACGGTGGAAAATGTCACCCAGTAGATGGCAAGTCGCTCTAGCTCAGCAGTAATGGAAAACGAGTTGTTTTTAATATAGTTATTTCTTATTTCGAATTTTCTGCTGATGAGTTACCTATGGGCACCTGGTGTGGGGTTTTTGGGTCATGCTGCGTTTTACAGGATATGGATAGTCAATGTCCATTTCACTAAAATATACTTTCACAAAGACTACTTTCTTATGGCACTTTTTAATCTGTGGGTCATGCAGGTTTTCGAGCGTCATGCTGTGGCCCAGTGACAGGTGCTAGTCAATGTCCAGTTCAACTAAAAATGGTGGTTCAAAGACTCCTTTTTCCGGCACTTTTTAATCGTGGTCAAGCAGATTTAATGGTCATACTGCAGTCCAGGACAGTATAGTCATGTCCAATTCAACTAAAATGGTTGTTCAAAAGACTCCTTTCTTCCGTCACTTTTTCATCTCTCTGGTTCAGACAGGTATAAGGGTTGCTTCGGTCTGGATAGGCATGTCAATGTCAGTTCAACTAAAATGGTGGGTGAGTATTGAGGGGACTCCTTTTCCGGGCACTTTTTAAAACTTTGGGTCAAACATGTTTAATGGTCTACTGCGGACCATGACAGGTATAGTCAATGACCAAGTTCAACTGAAATATGGTGTTGAAAAGACTTATTTTTTTTTTTTTTTTTTTCCCGGGCATTTTTTAAATCTGTGGGTCAAACAGGGTTTAAGGGTCATGCTGTCTGTCAAGGATCAGGCATAGTCAATGTCCAGTTCAACTAAAATGGTGGGTTCAAAGACTTATGTTTCCGGCACTTTTTATTCTGTGGGTCAGACAAGTTTAAGGTCATGCTGCGTTCAGGACAGGGTAGTCAATGTCCAGTTCAATGTAAAATGATGGTTCAAATAATATTGCCTACTGGCCACTTTTTAATTTGTGGGTCATGCGGTTTTAAGGGTTCATGCTGCGGTAACAAGGACAGGGATAGTGAATTGGTCTGTGACTTTTTTTCTGTGACTCTTGATTCGCCTAATTTGTCTGCCTAAGATGTAGCACGTATCAGTTTACTGTTGTGGATGTTAATTCCAAGCTTCTCCAGCCTGTTTAGGTGTAAGACTGAAGGTGTTGTTCCTCTTCTATAGACTTTAATGGTCATCGGCGATTAATCTGTTAGCGACTATCCAGATATCATCATGATAAATTGCCGATTATCGCTATCGAATCGATAATGATAGTTGACACAATCGCTCATCACTAATCAGGGATCAAGGGTAAAGGCTATTGTTTTTTTACCGTTATTTTATTCAGTTCATGGTAATCTATGCATGGACAGAGGCCTCCATCCTATTTTCCTACAAAGAAAAACCCTGCACCCATAGGGGACACCGAAGGTCAGATATGCCCCTTCTGTAGGCTTTCTGTAATATATTGCTTCATGGCTAGTCTCTGGACCTGACCGATTATATATCCTCCCCTTAGGAAACCTCACTCTGGGCAATAGGTCAATGGCACAGTCGTAAGATCTATGAGGGGGTAGTATCTCCTGTTTCTGAGAAAATACTTCAGCAAAGTCACGAATGAAAACAGGAATCTGCTCCACCTCAGTATTGCCCAGTATGATAGGGACACATCTGTCAACACACAGTTGTCCCCACTTGATTAATTCACCTGAATTCCAGTCAAACACCGGGTTGTGTCTCTGAAGCCAGGGCAGCCCCAAAACTACATCAGTGGGCAGGCCCTCCATGATAAACAGACTACACTTTTCGGTATGTATGGATCTTGAGCTCTGGAGTACAATGTTGGATTATGCCCCTAGCCAACGGAGTAGAGTCAATAGCCACTACCCGCAGGGAATCAGATAGCGGTCTCCAATGTAGGCCCAGACGTTTGGCGAAGGACGCATCTACAAAATTGGAAGCTGAGCCAGAATCCACAAAAGCACTCCCAGAACCAAAGACTTATACGAGATCTTAACTGGGAGTAGTAACTTTTTGGATACAATAGGAAATACCTGCACGCCTAGGCTACTTTTCTGCAAATCACCTAGGCGCTGGAGTTTTTCCAGCCTGGTCTTCCTTTTGGAGCACTCCCGGATACCGTGTCCATCTTCACCACAGTAAAAGCACAATCCCTGGATACGACGAGAAGTCCTCCGGTAGCTGGCAGAAGTCACAGATGAAGCCCCCACTTGCATGGGCTCCTCTAGGTTTAGATCAGGAACCGTGGATGTAGAGGGACCATGGAGTGGGCCACAGGAGGGAGAGCTTTTTCCCGACGTCTCTCCCTAAACTGTCTGTCTAGAAGAACGGCTAGTGCCATAGCCTCATCTACGGAACCACCCCGACGGAACACAACAGCAACGGAATTCGGAGCAATAGTCCTCCACATTCCTTTTACCCTGCCTCAAAGTGGTCAGCCGAGCCTCAGCCACAGCTTCCCTCTCAAGGTCATCAAAAAGTACGCCCATGGAGACAAAGAACCTGTCCACAGAAGAAAATTCTGGCGCTTCAGGGGGTAAAGAACATGCCCACTCCTGAGGGGGACCCTGAAGAAGGGACATAACGATTCCCACCCTCTTTTCCTCCATTGCCCGAGGTATGTGGGCGGAGCCTAAAATACAGGTGACATTCTTCCCTAAATGTCAAAAAGGCCCTTCTGTTGCCTGATATATACTCAGGCAACTGAATCGGGGGGTTCCACAGGGGAAGCAGATAATACAGGAACACTGACTCCTGCTGTTGCCAGATCCTGGCCAGATCAGTGCCAGATCCTGAACTAGCTGGGTAAGCCCCTGTATCTGCTCTACCAGAGCTGTCATGGGGTTCATAGCGAGTGGAGAGTAGAAACGGTATCGGCCTACGATAATGTCATGTTAAAGGAGGTACAGTGAACCCTGACTGGAACCCAGCCCACTGTCCCTGCCTGCTTGATGTGCTGCCCAGGGCGGCAGACGCCAACTGGGCGACAGTCCCTGCGCTGCTAGAGTGCTGGGGCCGTCAGGAGGAAGAAAGATCAAACAGTCCGGGTCAAACACAAATCAGGAACGCCAAGCCGCAAATCAGAACCAGAGAGAAAACAAGCCGAGGTCAAACACAAACGGGAGCGAGGTACAATATCGGAGCGCAAGACAGGGTCATGGAAACAAGCCGGGGCCTGGTACATGGATAAGCAAACAACAAACGATAAGTAAAGGTATTGAAGGCAGCCAGGAGAATATCACAGGTGCTGCACTGAGCCTGCAGGGAGTTTAAATGTGATTCCCGGACACCGCCCCAGCAGCCGATTGGAGCGGCCTCCGGGTCCTCCCATTGGCTGGTGCGACACACCCCTGTCCAGAGTGGTTGGGCCTCTGTCACTGATGGAGCTGCCAGTAGACTGTCTATCCGGGTGGGTTCGCAAATCAGCTGCTGCAGACTGTTGCTCCCTGCAGGCTGAGCGCCGCCTAGCCCTGACAGCTGCATTTCGCTTTGGCTACATTTGCACTTCCCAGTTTTCTTAAAGCAGGGCCTTCTAACACATCAGCAGGTCAACGTGTTGCATTATTTTTTCAGGTAAAATGATGGACACCATGGCGAAAATAACCAAACTCCATTTTAGTCAATGGGGTCTATTGGGTGCCAATTAAACAAGTATACAACTTCAATCAATACAATTCACAGTATCACCAACAGCATGTAGTCTACAATAAAGCCACTTCTTGGATCACTATATCCAGCAAACAATGATAGTAGACTATTAAATAGTTCCTTTCATTTATTCATATCCTAGAGCATGTTCATAAAGCTTTAGACACATTTTCTCACTTTTAAAATGCATAGAAAAAAGCTGCGGTATACTTAAATCTTGGAGCTGTGAAATCGACCATCGACCATTCAATCCTTATACGTTCCAATAGGACTAGCGAGGAGACGCCTAACAATAGGCAAGATGCATACAAAAAATATGTATATATATACATATGTATGTATATAAGCAATACTATCAAATTCCACATACAGAGAAAGTTTAAAACCATTTTACAGAAAAAATTTAAGACATAGGGCCACATGTATGAAGCTCGTCGGGGCGCACCTTTTCGCCAGTTTTCCGGCGAAATCTGCGCCTGATTTATGTCGACGCTGGGGCGCGCTCATACATACTATGTAAAGTCCGCCGCGCCTCGCCAGTGTGTGTGGGACTTAGGCGCAGTGCGGCGCTGCGCCTAAGATTCGCCGTCCGAGGAGGTGCGCTCATACATGCGGGGAAAAGTTCCCTGCGCCTCGCCAGTGTGTGGGGCGCAGTGCGGGACTTAGGCGCAGAAGGGACTGCGCCTCACATGTATTCCGATTCGAGACAGGCTGGAAAACAGCGAGAAATCATTAAACATGTACGTGCAGAGTATGAATAAAAAAATCGCATAAATAAAATCACTTTCCAAAAATCCAGAACGGCCCTATATCGGGAATTTGGATATTTGAAACGCGTTGTTCGGGATTTGACTGATTTATGTTTATAGAGGGTTTCAGCTCTTTTACAGATAATATCTTACACCTAATAAAAATGATTTTTTTAATCATACTCCATGCCGCACGGCGCTGAGAGCCGAGATTACATTGCGCCGATCTCACCATAGACTACAATGGGACAAGTAGCTCGCGCTCCGATTGGCTGGGATAGCCAAGCCCCCGCTAGTTCAACCAATCAGCTCTTTTCTGCATTTTTACTGTATTTTGAACTGTCCCGCCTTTGAATTTGATTGGTCTATATTTCTCCATAGGTTTTAATGGTTCACTGTCGCTCCTATTTTGATTGGCCGGTTTATGCAGACCAATGAGAAGCGCTTTCAGAATTTGAATTACTGTATTTCCCGGCAATTTCCAAGATCCTAATTCTTGATGTTGCGCCATTCTGGAATTTTGGAAAGTGTTTTTTTTTATTTAATTTTTATTTTTAAGGTTTGAGCTCTTTTTCTGATAATGTTTTACGCCTTTATAAAGACGATTTTTTGGAATCATACTCCATGCCGCACGGAGCAGAGCACCGAGATTTCTCTTGCGATCTTCTATGCTTCCTCTCATGTTCCGTTCTCGCTTCACTTCGCCTCCGCTGCAGCATTTAGACCAGAATCAACCAGGTCTCCTTGTCGGAGCTACCGAGCGATGCAATGCACCGCACTTTGCCGACTCGCGATCGTACATGGCTCGGAGTTTTCGAGTGCGCCACGTCCCGCCCCGGAACGCCCACACCGTGCCCATTACACGCCCCTTCATGCGGGGCGCAGCTGAAAGTGGCGAACGCTGTGCCTAACACCGCATCTCTGCGTCCGACAGCGGATTCGGGCTGGGGAGACGCAGGTTACGCCAAAAAACAGGCGAAAAGCCCGTTCATATATGTTGCCCATAGATTCTCATTCAAACCTTTAGGGGATAATGATTCGAGTCTACTAATGTAATATGCCTCCCATTGTAATAAGCGTGTTTTAACCCATTCTGAGCTACTACACTCAACCTGTTCTAATACACCCCTTTTGAGTTTTGATATCTCATGTCTAGCTTCTACGAAGTGGCGTGCCACTGTGTTCTCTCCAAAACCTTTCTTGTGTTGCTTCAACTCCGTTTCAGATGCACTGCCAGTTTTTTGTTTAAGGACTAAATTGCTGACCTATGTTTATTAATACGGATCCTTACAGCTCTACTTGTCTGACCTATATAAGTTTTACCCCAAGGGCATTTTATCAAGTATATAACTTGTGTATTATTGCATGTAAAGAAACCCTTTATTTCGATCGGTGTACCTTTTAATGGATGACAGATGTTGGGACCTCTTATAATAGCTGAACAATTTTGACAATTTAGGAAAGGAAATGTACCTGTTTTTGTAGTACATAGTTTAGTCTGTTATGAAGTAAAGCTATTCAGATCTGAGGACGTCAACTGGTCACCCAGATTCCGTCCCGTTTTAAAAATACATAACGGTCGATCTGTAAACAAGTTATCATAAGTTGGATCACTACTTAATTTACTTTTGCTATATAATGTAGTATCTACTTCAACATCAAGATATTGTATATTTTTTGATCCTTATTAATGGTAATTTTGATCAATGTATGAAAAACATTAATATATTCCACAAATTCAACTAAAAGTTCTTTCCATGGCAAAAAAACATTGTCCACAAATCTATTCCATGCAGAGATGTTATCACGCTATTTTGATTAAAAAATATATAGTTTTTCCAACATGGACATGTATACATTAGCGTAACTTGGAGCGACAGGGGACCCCATCATGCCTATTGCTAGGCTTCTCTTTGCTATGCCTTTTGGAACGTATAATTATTGAATGAGCCACATAGTCGATTCCACAGCTCCAAAATGTAAGTATACCACAGCTTCTTTCTATGGATTTTAAAAGTGAGAAAATGTGTCTAAAGCTTTATGGACATGCTCTGAGATAATAAATGAAAGAAACTATTTAATAGTCTACAATCGTTGTTTGCGGTCTATTGGGTGCTGTTGGTGTCCATTGCAAAATGGATCAGGTTCCATCTCTGCAACAGAGGTTCCAAATGCAACCACAATTGAAATGTAAACCAGGACTGAGAGGTCAAATTGGCCGCACTAGAAAGACTTCCTGGTGTACATTAGAGATGATGTGGATCACAAGAAGGCAGCTCTCCTCATGATGCCCTATCTCCAGACAAGTCTTTGTAACTTGTTATGGGGCTGCCATGAATTTTTAGGGAACCTGGCAGTGAGAATTATTGTTGCCTTCTTGGCTTTCAGCTATTCTGGATGTGTGAACTGTTACTCTGGAATGCTAACATGGAGGGGAAAATCGAGAGGAGCTGATAACAGGGCAAACTGCAGATAGTCTTTGTGTTGTATCTATTAGATCTGTGATTGGTCTATATAAGCTGTTACTTACCGTTATATGGAGGTCCGCTGGATATCAGAATGGGCTTCTTCAGGGAGCATTAGTGGGCTCAAGGCTTGTTCATTTCAAGGGAGGCAGTGGCTCCCTTGTGTGACATAGAGACTATAGAGACATTTGATAATGAATCACCTGATGTGCTTTCAGGAGACCCACTAGTCAAAAACTGGTATCTGTAAGCAAAGCCCAGGGAGTGTCATGGAGAGCAGATGGTGAGCTGACCTAGAGAGCTGTTGTCTCTTGAAAGTAGGTGTTTGGGATAGACTAACCATGAAGAGGATAGCATGCAAAACTCTGTGCGGAGTATCACTAAAATCAGTATAGACTAAACACATTGTCTGCCTGCTAAGGGGTTAGTTCTTGGGATTCTGTTGGGGCTGTGAGAGACATCAGTTTGGGAACTGACTAAGGCAATCTGGATGGTGATTTAGATTAATATATGAGGGAGGCTACATCTGAGTTTAGGAGAATACTTGCATAGGTGTAACTTTAGGGGAGTACAGAGGGGACTGCCCCCCCCTCCCCTCACTTTTTTCTGGGTGGGGGATGGTCCCCCACTTTTTAGCCACTTCAATAAAAAAATAATCCATATGAAAGCATGAGAAGACAGTAAGTGGGGAGAGCAGAGCACAGAGGAGGAAGAAGTTAACCCTTTGCCTCCAATATTTCTGTGCATCTTGGGGGGGACAGAGTAGGTAGCAGCCTCAAGTGTCAGTGCAGAGTGAGAGCAGCGCTGATTGGTAGAGCAGGAGTCAGCAGGGGCTGCTTCACCAATCAGAATGCTGCTCACAGTCCAGCATACTCTGTATCTTGGGCCGTATCTTGCCCCCCTTTTAAATTTTA
>JAODAL010051874.1:0-26386 GCA_025379985.1 Phyllomedusa bahiana | reverse complement strand
TCTTCCTCATGGGACCGCAGGGGATAAATTCATGCAATTTTTTGATCCGTCTTTTGGGTCCGCCCTTTTGGGCCCCCGAGACGGATCTAAAAAGTGAATGAACCCGGAGTGAAAACTCCGTGGAACAAGCCCTAAGAAACCAAATTGTTGCATCAACCTACATCTTTTCTGCTTACAGTCAGGGATACCCCCTTACATTCCCCTTTTTAAGTTTTTTGATCCCCATATCCATAAAATTGTTTCCCCAAGGTTTTCCGGGCTTTGATACAGAAAAGGGCATTTTACCCCTTTGATGCTTTCTTCCATGGGGCTATATAAATTGGGTTTGGGGTTTCATGTTGGTTTTTCCGTGTTTTTTTTCCCTCCTAAGTGTTGTGGTTTTGTATCAACATATTTTATAGTAGAATGTAAGAACAACTGTCCATATCCCCAGGCTGAAGAATCTTGGGTTTAAATATAAAAAGGGACAATAAAAAATTAGTGGACTGATGACTTCTTTTTATATTCATTGTAGGAAGAATATTTACAATTAAGAAAGTGATCATTCAAAAAATTTGGGAGTTATCTTTGTCTAATATACACTGTATAAGCTTTTTACATATTTGTCACATTATGTTCCACTGTAGAGAAGATAGACAATATATCTGAAATATAGAAGAAAAATATAGAAATAGAAAAATAATTACATTAATAAAAAATGAATAAAAAACAAAATTTTTAAAAAACCTTAAATATAAAAAAAGGGTATATCACAGCACATTATTCATTCTATTAATTTATATGCACATGAAAACATTCTTGATTGTTAAGGAAATTTTAGCACACCTAAACTAGTATATGGCATTTTTTATCCTTCACTTTTGAATTGTTCCAGAGTAAGTGGGTGGAGATTAGCTGCTATGATGTCTCTTATATGCTACATACAAACCAACACATACATATACACACTCTGTGATGATGCTTCACCATATCTCTATAGCACACATGTCACGATGTGCGCTGCAGTCCCTGCTTTGGGACACGTGGACATGCTCTTGTCGGCGTTCCTCAGCCTGACCTGTTCTCACCTCCCCTCGCTCCTGCTCCACTTCTTTGCTGTCTCTATGGTCGGTGTGTGCATATGCGTGCCAGCTCTCTGAGATTTAAAGGGCCAGCGCACCACTGATCCATTTATTAGGTCACTTCCCCCTAGTTCACTTGCCAGTGTGTTGGTGTGTTTACTCTTAGAGTTGTTCTGCTAGCTTATGTACCCATGAGTTAGACCCATTCTCTTGACTTTGATTTAATTTTGCTTTACCTTATTGCCCATCTACAACTTTTCTGCTCCTTTGCTACCATGCGGCCCCCCACGGCTGTCACTGCGAGTGGTCATGTTAGTGGTAGAGACCCCAGGAGTCTCCCCTAGAAAAGGCCAACCTGCCTTGTGACGGGTGCTGGTGAAGAACTAGAGGGGGGGGGAGGAGGCGCCTTAAACTCTGCTCCCTGCCGTGGCTCATACTATCTCTTGCGATGACCCAGGGGATCCACCACTCACCCCCCATGACAATACTCATGGAAGCAACAGCATGTAGGAAATATTACTTCAGAAATGAGCAGTATACGCTGTGAAACAAACACTGGGTGAAATATAACACTCCCTCTGCAGCTCCTTCTTCCCCCCTTCCCTTAGACTTCTATGGCCAGCAGGTAATGTGATTCTTTAGTCAGCTAACAATTGTTAGGACAAATCTTTAGCAGTTTTTCACAGTTTGAATAATGACTTTACACTATTGTTATGTCTTTGTGAAACAAATCAATAAACACTTTTTTTAATAAATCTAATTGTTAGTATAATAACATGATAAATTGGGTATAATTTTTTCGACACATTAAGGGGGAAATTTTGACTCACAGGGAACGTTTTTTCTGACTAGAGTTCTTAACATTTTCTTCTCCATCTGGTCCAGGCTACCATGGCAGCATTTTTCCAATACTATCCCTTTTATCTCCCACCTCTACAAAACTCCCTATGCCAATGCTATCTTCAGTGCTCTCCTAATTGTTGCCCTACAATTGTACCTGCTGTACTTCAGATAGAAATAATATTGCCACACAATAGGTGAACTCAACATAATGGTGCCACATAGTGTCCTTAATAATAATAAAGACAAATAGATAATGCCTTAATTGTGCCCCAAATGATAATATTGTCTAAATATTTTCCCATGCAGCAATAGCAAATTAATGATGCTACACAGAGCTGACAGTGTGGCTGTGTAGGAACAGGAGAGACCTGCATAGAGGAGAGAAGGTATGACAGTAGAGGTATGCCCAGGTTTCTTTGAACCCTTTTCGAATGTTTGCCCCAAACTTTAGATAAAATGGTGAGTAGCACAAGGGCTTTACCAGTAAGGATATAATATATTCATTCCTTACTTGAGTAAAATCGCCAAACAAGAACATCAAAATTTATGGTACATATGTTAAAAAATCCATAACAGGTATTTGGGTCACCATCATAATGTGGAAGCAACATGAGATGAAGGGTTGGGTTCCCTATGGTAACATGAGATGATCTGAACAATCCAAAATAGCTGTTCTGTACTGGCCAGTTCAATAACCATCTCTTGAGTCTCAGGCAGAGGCACATCAACAGCATCCATAGCCTGATCTCCCTGTCATGGCTCACTTGAGAGTGGAGAATGGATTCTCCAGGTCACATGCAGGTTTTTACTATAGAACCATTCCAGGGAATGAAGTCTAAGGAGCCACCTGATTTTCAATCTTTAACTCTGTACAGGGATCTGGTGTTTGCTGCAGGGATTTCCCAGGATGTTATCTGTGTCTTAGCCTCGCCAATTTGAAAATGACATGAAGAACAATACATAAATTGTGACTTTTTGTAAAAAAAATATAGTTCTTTAGTTATGTATTCAAAACTTTTGCATTTATTCATTACCTTTAAAAAATGTTATGGTGTAAGTATAAGCACGGACATCATGTGTAATAGAGTAGTTGTTTTTCCTTGTAAAATTGCCTGGAAAAGAAAAAAAGAAAATCTCAGTAGAGGCTAAAATTACATAATAAATTAGTAAAAGGTCTCAGTTCCAGTGTCCTTAGAAGTCACATTTACATTTTGTAAGAGTAAAAGGATCATTACTGATTCTGAACTTTAATGGGCTTTATCCATAATGACAGTTATCACCTATCCGGAGGCTTATTCGTTTATGATCAGATCCCTTTTACTTTTTATGTGGTTAATAAAAGTTGTCATTACTTTTAAAAACCCCTTAAAATCAAATCTTGTTCTGGTTCATGTTGCACTTATGGTTCTTTGGGTACTTAGAAAAAACAAACTTTGTGTCTTTTAAATTTTAATTACTTTTGGTGTGAGCTAAAAAACCCAAAGAAACAAAAGACTTTGGGGGGAAATTTTTTTAACCTATTTTTAAAGACTTCTGTACAAATTTTCTTAAAATATGCTAAGTGATTTTTATAATTTTTTTAGGGGGCATGTACTGTAGTATGGGCAGTGCGTGTTGGCCCCTTTAGCCCAAAAAAATGGGGCAGCCTGTGGGGCGATGTAAAGAACAGGGATCGAAAATTAGGACATTATAAAGGAAAGGCAAATTTGTAATGCAAAATAAGATGTAGGGACCTTTTGGGGGTATTCAACTACAGCTGTGTATTTAACATTTTTTGACTTTTTTTTTTGGATTATGTAGAAAAGGTAGACCAATTTAAAATTTGGGCTTAGTGCTAGAAAACGCTTCTTTGTCCCGAGTAGAACAGGTTCATGATTCAGGCCCCTTCTACATATAATGCGTGCAATAAAAAAAAATCTAATGTCGCCCCAGTGTTTTAGACGTTTTTAAACCTTCGTGCCCTTTTGACAAAAGGGCCGTGTCCGACAAAAGGGCCGTGTCCTCAGTAAAGTGGGCGTTTCTTTTTTAAAAATAGCTGGTTAGTCTCGATTTTAAGCCGACGTTGAAATGTAAAATCAAGATAGCCCGTCTACATTTACCCGATTTTAACACTGGATAAATGTGGCACATTGTGAAACTAGTCTAGTCTAAGTTTACACTGTATAAGTATTAGATACTATTGATAAATCTGCCCTAATGTTCATGTGAGAAAGTATAACCGTATGATCACCATTTTGGAATTAACATTATCAATGACTGCACGACCTGGGATTTACAACGGGTTTTTTAATTTTTTATTTTTATTAAAGGTATCATATTATGGCGATAAAGGAGTTTGGATCAATAATTTTTGCTGGATACTTTGTTCATAATCCATTCCAGCATTATAATATACAAACCCCAGCGGCAAATGCACTTAAGGGTTAAGTTACGGGGGTTAATTGCGGGGGTACAGAAACCCCCCGAAAATTATAGGTTTGGGGGAGTGGTGTCAGTGGTACCCGTGGCCCATGCACATTGACGTAGATATGTCTTATCCCCCTGGGTAATTTATGATTGTATTGTCCCGAGCGGGGAGGGAGGGTAACCCATAGTTCTCTTTGAAAAAATAGGGATTACTGAAATGATTGGGGGCTTTCGCTCGTTTTAGAGCCAGTACCCGCAAAATCGTAGCTAAATGGCCCAAAAAAAACCCGGGTGCCCTACCTAAGGCTTTGTCTGCACAGCGCTGGATTCTTGTCGAATTCAGTATTTAGAATATGTCAAAATTCCGACTGTACCCAGGGCTGTGTAGACTCATAGAAAAAACCTGTGTTTGTTTCAGAGCACAGGCCCTTTTGTGAGCCGCTGGCCGTCTGGCAGAAGATAGAACATGTTCTGTCTACCTCTGGATTTCCGTCAGAATCATGTAGCCTCAATGTAGGGGCCACTGGGAATCCAATATCCGACTGCGTTTTTTTGCATAAAAACCATGAACTTCCGTATTTTAACTTAGCTCTGTAGACATAGTCTAATGGTAGGTTCACATGGTGTGTCTGATACATTTTTTCAATATGTAAATTAACATATTGAGATCAGTCCGAAATCTGCATCCAAAAATGAATCCAAAAACACATCTGAAATGCGTATTTAGATATGTAATTAGGGCCACATGTATGAAGCGTTTTTGGTCTAAAACTAAATTTTTTCCCACCTAGAAAACTATGGGTAAAAAAGTGAGTTTTAGACCAAAACCGTTTCATACATGTGACCCAGGGGCGTAACTAGAGAAGCCAGGGCCCCAAAGCAAACTTTTTGATACCAACCCCCCCCTCGCCCACCTCCCTGACCACGACCATGTACCAGGACATGCTGTTAGATAATGTAGATAATACAAGGGGCAAATACCTCACCATACATATCACCATCATACTGCTACCAAGCAAATCCCACTATACTAAGACCAGAATTACAAATAAGCCTACTACATAAGGACCTGATTATACCACCAGAACACGACGACAAATTACCACCAAATAGTGACTGAATAATATCCCTACACTATTACTGATCAGTCTACAAAGACCAATACTGTCTACTAATAATAATGTGACCATATAGTGGTAGATAGCAGTGTACACAGGCTCTGCAGACTGTATATTACCTCCATACAGTGACCATATAGTGGTATATACCAGTGTACACAGACTCTGCAGACTGTATATTACCTCCATACAGTGACCATATAGTGGTATATACCAGTGTACACAGACTCTGCAGACTGTATATTACCTCCATACAGTGACCATATAGTGGTAGACACCAGTGTACACAGGCTCTGCAGACTGTATATTACCTCCATACAGTGACCATATAGTGGTAGATAGCAGTGTACACAGGCTCTGCAGACTGTATATTACCTCCATACAGTGACCATATAGTGGTATATACCAGTGTACACAGACTCTGCAGACTGTATATAACCAACATACAGTGACCATATAGTGGTAGACACCAGTGTACACAGACTCTGCAAACTGTATATAACCACCATACAGTGACCATATAGTGGTAGATAGCAGTGTACACAGCCTGTGCAGACATATAAGTGATTACAGTGTAGTTACATCTTGTGACTCACAGGTGACGTTTCTCTGACCAGTCATTGACTTTCTCTTTTGTTCTGCATCCGTCCAGACCTTCATGATGACATCTCCCGACCACTTGTCCCTGCAGATTTATACACAAATATCTTAGAATCCTGACTTTTCCAGCACCTGCCCCCCTGGCTATATGGGGTCCATTTAGGCAGGCAGGGTTTAGATAGGATATATAGGGCCCCAAATAGGCAAGGTTTAGGTAGCCAATAGAGTGCCCATATAGGCAGGCAGGGTTTAGGTAGCTATAGGGAGCCATACAGGTAGACAGGGGTTAGGTGGACTATAGGGGCCATATAGGTAGGGTTTAGGTAGCTAAAGGGGCCCCATATAAGTATACAGGCAGGCTTGTGGGGGTATACAGGCAGGCTTGTGGGGGTATACGGCAGGCATGTGGGGGTATACGGCAGGCATGTGGGGGTATACAGCAGGCATGTGGGAGTATATGGCAGGCATGTGGGGCTGTACAGGCAGGCATATGGGGGCTGTACAGGCAGGCATATGGGGGTTGTATAGGCAGGCATATGGGGGCTGTATAGGCAGGCATATAGGGGGCTGTATAGGCAGGCATATAGGGGGCTTTATAGGCAGGCATATAGGAGGCTGTATAGGCAGGCAGGCATATAGGGCGCTGTATAGGCAGGCATATAGGGGGCTGTGTAGGCAGGCATATGGGGGGTATAGGCAGGCATATGGGGGGGTATAGGCAGGCATATAGGGGGTATAGGCAGGCATATGATGGGGGGGTATAGGCAGGCATATGGGGGTATAGGCAGGCATTATGAGGGGGTATAGGCAGGCATATGGGGGTATGGCAGGCATTATGAGGGGGTATAGGCAGGCTATGGGGGTATACGGCAGGCATTATGGGGGGTATAGGCAGGATATGGGGGGTATAGGCAGGCATATGGGGGGTATAGGCATATGGGTATAGGCAGGCATATGAGGGGGTATAGGCAGGCATATGTGGGGGTATAGGCAGGCATATGAGGGGGTATAGGCAGGCATATAGGGGGGGTTAGGGGCAGGCATATGAGGGGGTATAGGCAGGCATATGAGGGGGTATAGGCAGGCATATGAGGGGGTATAGGCAGGCATATGAGGGGGTATAGGCAGGCATATGGGGGGTATAGGCAGGCATATGAGGGGGTATAGGCAGGCAAATGGGGTAGGTAAAATAAGAAATCACTTACTCACCTCGGTCCACGCTCCCCCGATGCGCCGTTCGCTCCTTTCTGCTGCTCTCCCTGAAGCCTCTGTGCTCAGCGCGGGCGGCGTGGTGATGTGACGTCACCGCACGCGCCCACGTGACCACAGAGCGCCGGCAGGGGAAGTAGCAGAGCGGAGCGATCGGTGCTCCGTACTGCTAGCTCCAGCCAGCGCTGCCTCTGAATGATCGGGCCGGGGGGCCCGGGCGTTCAGAGGGAGTATGCGCCGGGGCCCGCAGCTCCCCGCCCGCCGCAGTGAACTGTTAAGTTCACTGCCGGGCGGGCGCAGGAACGGCATTACCGGGGTAGCGGGCCCCTTAGCAACTGCTACCCCTGCTACCCCGGTAGTTACGCCCCTGATGTGACCCTTAATGCGTATTTGGATTCCTTTTTCAGATGTGTATTTCACTAATAGTCAAAACATAGCCATTCAAATTTGGACCCAATGAGTATTTTAGGCGTGTAAATGCATCTAAATACATGCCAGAAAGTGTGGTACATATTTGGGTACCTTTTTAATCTCCAAAAACGCACCCCATTATTTCCTATATGGATTTAACATGCGTTAAACGGATCAAGAATTGACATGTCACTTTTATGTACATGACCTTAAAATGCAATACAATTATGTATGTAAAATATGTACTGTGTGAATGACAGTACATATTTTATATTGAAATCAATGAGACCTGACTGGAACTCTGTTAAATACTTATTTTGGTACGTAATACGTGCCAAAATCCATATTTCGAATACATTGTGTGAACATACCCCAACAGTAACCTGTCACCAGGACATATAAATATAAGGATTCTACAGTTTCAGAAATAAACAGCGCATCAGAGCCAAAAACAAAGCACAAAATAGTGAACCATGTATATGATATGGCCTCTGCTTTATTCTGTCACATAGATGAGCAAACTGTGAGTCTCCATTGTTTACACTGGCACGAGTGCTTCTCTATAAACGTTTTCAGTACCTTGGTACAAAGTGCTGTAGAAGTAATCACTTTCGTTCATACGGAGTGTAATGTCTACAATAAAAAGCAAGAAAAGAGAATGGTCATGCAAGAAGTAAAACACTAAGGGCCTTATGTATGAAAACTGTTTCGCAGTAAGACTGTTTTTGTTGCCCATAGCAACCAATCAGAGCTCAACTATTATTTCATATGGTGTCCTGAAAAAATGTAAGGGTTGGCTCTGATCGGTTGCTATAGGCAACAAAGAAAGTCTTACATATAGACAGTTTTCATACATAAGGCTCTAAGAATTTACATTAATAGAAGAGCATATGAATATAGGTCCATTCTGATAAAGCAGTAGAAGGCTTGCTGTAAACTGACTCAATCACTCTGAGTAAGAGATAAATGTAAATTAAAATCCAGAAAAAAAGACATTCAACAAAAAGAATAAAGGTAAAACTTCTATTTATAAATTTCCATTAAAATTACTGTATCTAAAAGGAAATACTTATGATTGTCACGTACGCGCCATCTGGCTCTGGTCGCTGGCGACGGCCGCTGCGACCATAACTGCGGCTTTGCTTGGTTTCGTTTCTCCTAGTGTGAACTCTGTTCTCAACCTTGGACTCTAATTGATTTCTGTCCAACGCCCGTGGCCAGGAACTTTCCAGCACTCTTGGGGTTAATCTGTTCACTTGGTGATTGACAGTTTCTGCTTCCTATCACTTCTGCTCTTCTTCCTCTCCTTCCCTATTTATAGTCACTGCTTCCTTGCCTGCTATATGGTTTACTCTCCCTATAGTTTGCCTGTGTGTTTATTTGGCTCTCTGTGTTACGCTGACCTTTGCTTGGATTCCGGTTATTCTTTGTCTTACGTTTTTGGACTACGCTGCCCGCTTGTTGCTAACTTGGACTGCCTGACTACACTTGCTTGTTCTGTGTTTGTTTGTCTCTGTCTGTGTTCTCATTTGGCTCAGTGCAGTTATCAGTCATCTGGTTGGGGCCGACCTATTAAGGCGTCTGGTTCCCCAAAAGGCAGGGTCAGAGACTGGGACCAGTGTCAGGGCCTCACTTGTCTGTGTCTCTGTGTATGTCCCTGACAGTCCCTGACAATGATGGTGTCAAATGCTTACACGTTTCAGAACAAATCTGTAATCATAGCGTCTTAACAAATGGTCAACACGTCTCCCAGCATGCCGGATTATTGCCAGTAGTCACGTGGATAATGACATTATGGGTGACATGTATGAACGGGACTGCGGAAAAAGTCTGGCGTCTTTTCAGCCCCACATCTAGCGCAGCTCTTTTCACTATATTTTTAAATCTCCCGTATGCCAATATCAGATGCATTACAGAGAGCCCGTGGCACTTTGTAATGCGTCTGACTTCAGGGACATGCGGGAGGCTGGGCGCACTAGAACCCAATCGAATAGTAGAGGCGTCATAGGTTGTAAGCCAGCATGGTGAACCACATGTATCTGTAAAAGTGACACCCTTTGTATCGCCTTATTTATATTCAATTATGATAAAAGTAACCTTCCCCCTCTTGCATAGAATGTATGTGAGTGGCTGTCTTTTCAGTATTTTTGTATTTATACAGGCTCCCCTTGTATGATATTGTGGCTTTTTTGCATACTAGTATGAACTGGTCCTTGTCCAATGTGCAGTGTGTTATTAGTCAGTAGGAGAGGGGGGTGTGAGTTAATGCTCATTAGTTATCTGTACCTGTGATATCTCTCCCAAGTAGCCTGAGGGAGTATATTGGCTCCTCCTGGGCCAATTATCCAGCCATTGAGCTGTAAGTATGGGCTTGCGTTTATGTTTTTGAGTAAAAAAAAGTCCCATTTTTTTTCTGTGATACCTCTGGATACACCCACATCTTTAGAGTTTATGAAGGGAAGGAAACCCAGATTGAACCCCCGGAATGCCTGCCTTTCCTGAAAATAAGTGGAAAGATAGCATGGGATTTGGTGTACCCACTGCTGGATATAGGTTATCACTTGTACTTGGATAACTTTTACACCAGCATTTAACTTTTTAAATCCCTCAGCTGCAGACATACAGTAGCAGCTATGAAACTGTGCACAGAAATCACAGTGGACTCCCTTAAACCTTTGTTCCACAGTTGCTTAGAAGAGACGAAAGCAGAGCTCAATTCAGCGATGACCTGCTTTTGGTCAAATATAAGGACAAGAGGGATGTCCGTATATTGTCCACATGACACGGCTCCAGCACTACTCCTGCCCGTGTATGAGGTACAAGTATAGTCGCCGACAAACCTGATTGTATTCTGGAGTACAACAGATGCATGGGAGGGGTAGACCTTTTTTTTTCCAGGTGCTGAAGCTGTACAGTGCCACACTTAAAACCAAAGTGTGGTACAAAAAGCTGGCCATGCACATTGTGCATATGGTGATGTATAACATGTTTGTTTTGTACCATTGTACAGGCCAGACAGGGACATTTATTACCTTCCAAGCAAAGGTAATAAAGGCTCTTGTTTTTGGGAACCAGAGTGCTCCAGCACCTCTGGTTCTTACTATCCCCATATTGTACCAGAGCAGCATATTCCTAATGAAATCCCCTTGTCCTGTTCCACGGATGCATCTTTGATATGGAGCCCCGTTATGGCTGGCACTCACCTCTCCCCGCTCCTGTTCTGTTCCCGTCCGTTGCTTTTGGCTGGCATGAACGTATCTGTTCTTTAGCGTGTACACGCTGGCTCTTTACAATTTAAAGGTTACTTTTGGGTGTTTCAAAATTTTAATTCACATCACAGCATTTGTGCATTTAAATTTTTTTTTTTTTAATTTTTCATTTTCACACTCTGATTCCAAAAAATTTGGTGACAAGCATCTGTGGTCAAAATGCACACTATGGCTATGTTCACCCGGCTTATTCAAACCGTAATTGCGAGCTGGATTGCGCTCACAATTACGGCTTGAATAAGGGGCGGGGCGGGGGCGCTGCCTGCCGGCCCCATAGACTTGCATTATACACGGTGCGTATTGCGCCTGGATAATGTGCATGTCACTTTCTCCACGCCCGGCGGATTCGCCGAGTGGGGAGGAGCGACGGAATCCACTGTTCTCTATGAGAACGGTGGATTACCGTAATTACTGCGACAGATTGGAGCCGTACTGCAGCGCAAATCCAAGCGCAGTACGGCTCCAATCCGCGCTGAAATAAGCCGTGTGAACATGGCCTATAGGTGACATCTATGAATTCGCCTTTGCTATTTTTTCCTGTATATTGCCGGTTTGATAGATGTATGAACAGGTGTATGGCTAAACCTGGTGCAATGTGCGCCTGGCGACAAATTTTAATGCGCCAAAGTTTGGTGCGAAACTGCGCATTATACACTAATCTACATCTATTTAGAACTGATGTGTCGGCGCAAAGTTATGAAAATGACACATGCAAATTAGTTGAGAGGCGTAGTTTACAAAATGGGGTCACTTTTGGTGATTTCTGCTTTTCTTGTACTTGGAGGGTACTGCTCATACAATATGAGGCACTCCAACCATTCCAGCTCATTCAGCACTAAAAAAGCCAAATTGTACTCTTTACGTTCTGAGACCCACCATGCATCCTGAATGTACTTTATGATCACGTGGGATATTGCCACACATGAAAGAAATGGGAAAACAAGTTGCAAGGTGATTTTCCTTCTGAAAATGAAAAATGTGAGAATAAATGTGCAGTTTATTTAGAAAAATTTAATTTTTCATTTCTACAAAAATCTGTGAAACACCGGTGGGTCAAAATGCACACTATGCAATTTGATTGATTCGTTCAATGGTGTAGTTACCAAAATGAGATAATTTTTGGAGGATTTTCTCTGTTCTGTATCTTCAGGGGCTCTGCTAATGCAACATGAGGGCCTCCAATAATTCCAGCTTATGCACTCCGAAAACCAAATAGCCTTCCTTCCCTTCTGAGACCCACCATGTGTCCCAAATGTGCTTTATGGGGTATTACCATACTCAGAAGAAATTGTGCAATAGGTTTTGGTGTGCTTTTTCTTTTCCATGCTTGTGAAAATTAAAAATTTAAGACTAAATATGCATTTTTTGGGGTGAAAAATATAATTTTTTTTTTTATATATCCTGATTCTAAATTTTTTTGAAAAAAGCCTGTGAGCTCAAAATGCAAAATAACCAGTATATATATTACTTGAGAGGTATAGTTTCCAAAATGCGGTTACTTTTGGAGGATGTCCCCTGTTCTGAGTCTTGGGAGGCCCTGCTAATGCAATATGAGGGCATTCAGCCATTTAAGCTTATTCTGCAGTCCAAAAACCACATAGCACTCTTTTTCTTCTGAGACCCACCACACATCCCAAATATACCTAATGACCACATATGGGGTGTTGCCGCACTCAGGAGAAATTGAGCAACAGGTTTTGGGGTGGTACTTCTTCAGCATTCTTTTGGAAAATAACAATTTTAAAATTGCAATTTATTAAAAAAATATTTTTTCATTTTTACTTTCTGATTCTAAAAATTTCTATGAGAAGCCTGTGAGATCAAAATGCACACTACACACCTAGATAAATTCATTGTGGGCTGTAGTTTCCAAAATGGTGTCAATTTAAAGGTATTTCCTTTGTACTTGTACATGGAGGGCTCTGTTAATGCAATATGCGGACCTCCAACCATTTTCGGCAAAATCTGTGCTCAAAAAGCCAAATCCCACTCCTTCCCTTCTGAGTCCCACCACACATCCAAAATTTACTTTTTGACTACATATGGGGCGTTGTCACACTTAGGAGAAATTGGGCTACAGGTTTTGGAGTGTATTTTCTCTGTATTCCCTGTGGCCACGAAAAATGTAGGGCTAAAAGTTCAACTTATTGAAAAAAATTAAATTTTTCACTTTTACTGCCTAAAATCTCTGTGAAACACCTATGGGGTCAGTATACTCATTACACCCTTAAATTATTTTGTTGAGGGGTGTAATTTCTATAATGGAGTCATTTAGGGGTGTTTTTTAGTTTTTAGCACCAATAGGTGTCAGCAAACCTGGTGCCTACAAAATATCGTAATAAAATGGTAACCCCAAAATCCAGTAGGTGTTCCACATATGGTATATATTAAAACAGAGGATTCAGGGAAACTAATATTAAGTCATGTCTCTGTTGACATATACTAAATTCCATAAAATAATGGATTAAAATTGATTAAACTTGAAAATCTTCAAAAAAATTAAATTGTGGGATTTTTCCTCCAGTTTAATTCCTGTGAAACACCTAAATATTTGGTAGACTTTCTAAATGCTTTTTTGAAATACCTTACAGGGTGTAGTTTCTTAAATTTGGTGATTTATGGGGATCTCTAAGATACAGACCAGGGCCGGACTGGGAATAAAAATCAGCCCTGGCACAAAGCCCCCACCAGCCCACATACAATATCTGCTTACAAAATTTCCCTTGTTCTCGCACCTCGCACCTCGCCACATTCTAAAATAAACTACACTATAAAGCTTCTTTCACACAGAGCATTTTTTATGTGTTTTTGGTGCGGTTTTATGCAGAAAGACAGAATAGTTAATGCTGTACATTTCTGCACAAAAAAATGCATAAAAAATGCACAAAAACCGCTCTGTGTGAGAGCCCTCTAAACACAAGCAAGAAAGAAAAAGTGGTGCAGAGAAACCCTAATTACAGAGTCAGGTGTACGCTTTACAATCAGGGACAAGCCTACACTGACACTACATAAGCACCAGCATAACCTACAACCCCACCAATCACATCACCAGTAGACAGGCCACCATCACGTGAATACAGCACTGATTCAACACAGAAGTAAAATGACCCCTGACATCAAGGACTCACAGCAGATGTCATCTCTGATGGGAGTTGTTCTCTTCTCCTTTTCATCTGCATCTGGCCCAAATCTCCATGATATCTTCCCTGATGAGTTGTTCCCTTCCATATTTTTTTCTGTCCAGTACGGAATGCAATGTCTTCTTCTCCCGGTCACTACTCGTCCCTGTAGAATTTACCACAAATACATTTTAGACTCCTCTCTTTTCCAGCACTTTCCTATCAATTCCCCAAACAGTGTATGTTAGACCCTAAAAATTAGAAATTAAAAAATGACAGATAAGTGGCATGTAAATAGGTAGACCCCCATTAGGCAGGCAGGGCCAGTATATAGGCAGACAGGGACAGTATGTAGGCAAGCAGGGACAGTATACAGGCAGGCAGAGACAGTATACAGGCAGGCAGGGCCACTTATAGGCAGGCAGGGCCAGTATATAAGCAGGCAGGGCCAGTATATAGGCAGACAGGGCCAGTATATTGGTAGGCAGGGACGGTATATGGGCAGGCAGGGCCACTTATAGGCAGCAAGGGCCAGTATGTAGGCAGGCAGGGCCACTTATAGGCAGCCAGGGCCGGTCTACAGGCAGGCAGGGGTAGTATATAGGTAGGCAGGGCTACTTATAGGCAGGAAGGGCAGTGTATAGGCAGCCAGGGGCAGAATATAGGTAGGCAGGGCAGTGTATAGGCAGCCAGGGGCAGTATATAGGTAGACAGGGCAGTGTATAGGCAGCCAGGGGCAGTATATAGGTAGGCAGGGCAGTGTATAGGCAGCCAGGGCAGTGTATAGGCAGCCAGGGGCAGTATATAGGTAGGCACGGCAGTGTATAGGCAGCCAGGGCAGTGTATAGGCAGCCAGGGCAGTGTATAGGCAGCCAAGGGCAGTATATGGGTAGGCAGGGCATTGTATAGGCAGCCAGGGCTATGTATAGGCAGCCAGGGCAGGGTATAGGCAGCCAGGGCAGTGTATAGGTAGGCAGGGCAGTGTATAGGCAGCCAGGGGCAGTATATTGGTAGGCAGGGCAGTGTATAGGCAGCCAGGGGCAGTATATAGGTAGGCACGGCAGTGTATAGGCAGCCAGGGCAGTGTATAGGTAGGCAGGGCAGTGTATAGGCAGCCAAGGGCAGTATATAGGTAGGCAGGGCAGTGTATAGGCAGCCAGGGGCAGTGTATAGGCAGCCAGGGCAGTGTATAGGTAGGCAGGGCAGTGTATAGGCAGCCAGGGGCAGTATATTGGTAGGCAGGGCAGTGTATAGGCAGCCAGGGCAGTGTATAGGTAGGCAGGGCAGTGTATAGGTAGGCAGGGCAGTGTATAGGCAGGCAGGGCAGTGTACAGGCAGGCAGGGCAGTGTATCGGCAGCCAGGGCAGTGTATAGGTAGGCAGGGCAGTGTATAGGCAGCCAGGGGCAGTATATTGGTAGGCAGGGGCAGTATATTGGTAGGCAGGGCAGTGTATAGGCAGCCAGGGCAGTGTATAGGTAAGCAGGGCAGTGTATAGGTAGGCAGGGCAGTTTATAGGCAGCCAAGGGCAGTATATAGGTAGGCAGGGCAGTGTATAGGCAGCCAAGGGCAGTATATAGGTAGGCAGGGTAGTGTACAGGCAGCCAGGACAATGTATAGGCAGCCAGGGCAGTGTATAGGCAGCCATGGCAGTGTATAGGCAGCCAGGGGCAGTATATAGGTAGCCAGGGCAGTGTATAGGCAGCCAGGGGCAGTATATAGGTAGGCGGGGCAGTGTATAGGCAGCAGGGGCAGGGATAATAGGTAGGCATGGCAGTGTATAGGCAGCCAGGGGCAGTATATAGGTAGGCAGGGCAGTGTATAGGCAGCCAGAGGCAGTGTATAGGCAGCCAGGGCAGTGTATAGGCAGTCAGGGGCAGTATATAGGTAGGCAGGGCAGTGTATAGGCAGCCAGGGGCAGTATATAGGTAGGTAGGGCAGTGTAGGGGCAGTATATTTACCTAGGCAGGGCAGTGTATAGGCAGCCAGGGCAGTGTATAGGTAGGCAGGGCAGTGTATAGGCAGCCAGGGGCAGTATATAGGTAGGCAGGGCAGTGTATAGGCAGCCAGGGCAGTGTATAGGTAGGCAGGGCTATTATAGGCAGGCAGGGACAGTAAGTAGTTCTAAAAAAAAAATAATAATAATACTCACCCGCTGTCCCCTCCTTTTCACCTGCTCCGGAACTGCCGCTGGCTTCCTGGTACAGGTCGCGGAACAGGCGCACGATGACGACATTACATTGCGCGCCTGCTGCGCGGCCTCCAGGGGGCTGCGCGGTGCAGGCAGCAGCCGTGATGGCTGCATGGCTGGGTCTGGGACCCGGCCATGCAGCCGTGTGGCGAGGGGGGCCTTTCGGCCCCCTGGCACAGGGGTCCGGTCGATGATGCGACCATTGCGGTCCCTGTACGTGCGCCACAGACCGGACCCCAGCGGCCTGCCGGGAAAATGCCCGGTTTGCCCTATGGGCAGTCCGGGCCAGATACAGACCCCTCAATTCCACATCTGAACTGAAGTGGTCACTAAAAAAATGTATGCTTGTTGTTGTCATGAAAACTTGAAAAATTGCTATCAAACTTGTAAGCTTCCTAACATCCTATGAAATGTTTTATACATTTGAAAATTATACCAAAATAAAGTAGACACATGGTAGATGTTATAAACTTTTTGGTATGGTATAACTATCTCTATTAAACACAGACATTTTTGAAGTTTAAAAATGGCAAATGTTTCCAAATTTTCACATTTATATTTTTTTATTACACACAAATGGGGACTGATAAATTAGATCAACATTTAGTGATACATTTTGGTCAATTTTGTCCACATATACTTGTTTAAAAAAATGTGAAATTTCTCTTACTTTTTCTTCTTCTAAGACAGATACTCATACCACACAAAATGTTTAAAAGGAACCTGTCACATGGAATGTGCTATCTGATCTGCTGGTAGCATGTCATAGAACAGAAAGATCTAAACATATTGATATATAGGGAGACATGTATGATCGGGTTTTTCATCCTTTTCTGGTGTAGAATGCGCCAAAGTGAGCAGTCTACGAAGTGTAATGCACCTACTGAATGTGTTGGGTGCATTGTTCGTAAGACTCAACACTTTCTAATGCGCCTAACATGAGGGGGCGTGTCTAATAATACAACGACACTCGTATTATTACACAAATATATGAACGTGGGTTGGCAAAACTAGGCGCATTACCGCTCTAACAGGCAGACCTATTTCAATGTGGTCTGCCTAAGCCTGAGGAGTCGAAGTGGATCTAAATTTGCTGTTAGGGAAAAAAATGTCCAATATTTCTCAACTTACACCAGTACAATAATAAAAAGTAATTTATGATAATTATCAAACTATATCAAATTGTTTCAATTTAATGAAAAATGTTACATAAAATTAATATAAAAATATATACTATCCCAAAAATATAAAATCTCCTATAGAATGCATTTAAAATTAATAGAATCTAAAACTAATTTCACATTAAATAGCCCACTGATTATGTTGTTCAGATTGTTAAATTTTTCTACATTAAATTTGACATTTATTTTTCCTGCTCTCACCCTTTACTCTACATACAGCAAGAGCCAGCACATCAGAGGTCTTGCTGGGACCTGTGGTCCACCAAGCAAGATCAGTACCATAGTTTCTATTCACTGATATGCTATTCTAATATCTTTTCTTGTATTTCCAGCCTATCTATAGCGTTTATGCATGTTTAGCGCATCATTTATACGCCTTAGTTTCGTAATGCCCTAACACATAAGCGAGGTGCAATGAACTTTAGACACCATTTATGAATGCACAGAAACCACTTTCATACATTAAGGCACATTATACACTGAAAAATAGATGAGAAAATGAGCTTCGATGCACCTAGTTCCATACATGTATCCCATAGTTTTGTAGGGAAACTACAACTTCAATAGAGGGTTCATTTAAATCCTTGCCTATCCTGGTTTAAGGAGTCCAGTAGTTTGTGTTATCAGTGATTGACAGCCACCTCTGTATGCACACTGATACAGAAAGGCTGTCAGTCTCAGGTAACACCATCTACTGGTCTCCTTTACCCTAAAAAAGCAGGGATTTAAATTATAATTTAATAGCTACTGAACCTTTCCTAAAGAACAATGTATCTATAAGGGTATGTGCACACGGTGTTTTGCAATACGTTTTTCGATCCGAAAAACATATTGTGTAAAACATATCGAAACATTTCCAAAGTGTGGTACGTGTTTGGATACGCTTTTTGGACTGAAAAAAACGTATCCTATATTGTTTGTGATGCATAAAACGGATCAAGAATTGACATGTCTATTCTTTGATAAGATTCGTCAAACGAATCACGAAGACGAATGTAAAACACGTATTGTCTGAATGTTTTACATTTAAACTAATGTAATCAAACGGGAACATTGTTAGATATGTTTTTGGGTCTGAAAAACATACCCAAACACGTATCTAATATTGCTGTGCAAACATCCCCTAACACCTCTATCAGATCAAATAGCATGTTCCCTTTAATAATCAACATCTACCTATTATCTTCTTTATGTTGTTTATCTTTTTAGGATGTTTAGCATAAATTTTTAATATTTTTTTTAAGGACCAGTACAGTTCTAAAGTGGCTTTGGGAGACCAGTATGTCAGCCCTAAAAATCATCCTATGGCTCTGTCTCCCTGGAACAGGCATGAGATCGCAAATAGAGGGCTCAGACTGGTTTTTGTTTTAATTTGTTTTATTTTATAAACTTAAAAATGGTAATACAGAATATATTTGTTTGTAATCTCTGAATCTTTTGTTCTACATGTTCATCTGCAAATTGCATGATATAATTTTCATATGCTTTGTACTTTGTGTTACTTAATAAAGATATTTAAAAGAAAAAAAAAATCATCCTATTTAAAAAAAAAATAAAATAAAATAAATAAATAACTGGGTTTTATTGTGCACTTTTGGACCCAAATGTGTTTTTCATAGTTTTTTTTTAACATTGGACTGTGAAAATGGGAAAAAAACAGCAATTCCACTATTTACACTTGTTATTTTTACAATTTATGCCACTCGGTTTAAATGACATGTTAACTTTATTTCATGGGTTGCTACAATTGTAAAAATAACAAGTTTATATAGCTTTTGATGTTTTACTACTTTTACAAAATAGAAATATTTTTTTTTTTAATTGTTTTCATAAATTACCATATTCTGGGAGCCATCACTTTTTTATTTTTCAGTTGACAAATCTCAGGGCTTGTTTTTTGTGAGGTAAGCTGTAACTTTAATGGTACCATTTGAGGGGACTGATGACATTTTGATCACTTTTTTAATCTTTTTTGGGAGGCAGGATGAGCAAAATTTAGCAATTCTGGTAGTTTGTTTTTTTTTTCATAGTGCTCTATGTCGTGTATTAATAACATGTAAATATAATGGTTTAGGTCGATATGATTATAGTAATACCTACCCAATTTATGTTGTTTTTTATGTTGGAGTACTTCTACTATATATATATATATTTATTTTTTTATATATTATTATTTATATATATTTATATTATAATATATATATTATATATTTATATTATATATATATATTATATATATATATATTTATATATATATTTTATATATATTATTATATATATATATATATATATTATATATATATACTTTAATTGAACATACAAGGCAAGTTGAGTCACAGTAACACCAGCCAGTCTAGTCTCTGCCATCCTTCAACTATTTTCCTCTTTAGCATATAATTGTTAACTCAAACTATTGCAACAGGGAACATTTACCTTGACCTTTGTCTTAATTGATTTTTGTGGCTGCAATGCACAATTCACATACAGTATGTTGCAGAAAACATAATGTGGATTTAGAGTAACCATAAAACATAACCCATAACACACCTGTATCAAGGATGTTATATTTAGCCAGCACTGGATATCAAAATATTGCAACTAATACATAGTATTAACATAGTTAGAGTTCTTTTGGTCACGGCATAAAATCATCTGTGGCCTTTTCTATCATAGCAAAGCATTGAGTTTGCTTGCAAAACCACAATAGTTCCATGATTTTACCATAACCAAAAGGCAGAACATGCTGCTGCTGGAACCTACCTGGAGGTATATACCTATGCGTTCTAAAGCAAAGTGACCAGTCATAACTATTATTTTTTTTGACTAGTTTAAAAATCTTATGGTATACTCTCCAAATAAAAAGTGGTGCGATTATGAGAGTTGGAGCTTCCATTTTTCTAAGACATACTTCAAAAAATAAAAAAAAGCAAAGACCTGTTTTATTGCTATCGGCAGTATATTGCTATCGGCACTTCTCCTTTGTACTAATGTTTCTAAATTTACCTCTTTATTTTTTATGTTTTACCATGTGACTCATTCCTGATATGCAGTAAGACAATCATAGTGATGTTCTTAAATCAAATTATAACATATGGTAAAATAAAGAAAAGTGATAAACATTTTCCTAAAAAAGAAATTCTGCCCATAACTGAATTGTGCAGATAAAATGACAGATAATCAGCTCCACAATGTTTTTTCTTGCTGCCTTACCTGATGATGGATCATCACAGAGAACTGCACAGAAGATAACAAGTAAAGGTAATAGCAGAGGTGATGTCTTCATGGCTGTTTTGTTTTTTTCCCTATGTGCATAAGTAGTCTCTTTAAAGAGTGTGTAGATTGTCAAAGCAAAAAAATGAATGTTAGAATACTAATGGTATCCATCCTGGTGGTTAATAAAGGGGAATGTTGTATGGAATGCAATGCGCCCATTATTTATTTATTTTATTATTTATTAGTACTTCTCCACTTTCCATCACGTAATTCTATTAAACTTTTCATGTTACAGAGTACAGAAGTTCTTTGTAAGTATTATTGATTGTGATCTTTATGTTTTGTCTAAAATAACCAAAGTTGCATTTTATTTTTTTCATTTTCCATCACAAATAGATTTTTTTGGGGGGAGGGGAAGGGGTTTCCAGTACATTATATGTTATAGTCAATGGCACCATTAATAATAACATCTTGTCCCGCATAAAACAAGACCTCATATAGCTTTATACAGTACATGGCACCCACCAGACTCTGCAGTCCAAATGCCAAATAGTGTTCTCTCCCTTGTATGCCCTGCCATGCACCCAAACAGTAGGTTGCACCCACATATAGGGTATTTCTGTACTTGAAAGAAATTGTAGAACAAACTCTCGGGTCCTTTCTTTCCATGATTCCTTATGAAAATTAAATTTTTTTACCTAAAACAACATATTTTTGGAAAAATGTTTAATTTTCATAGCCTAAAGATAAATAATCGGTGAACCACCCGTGGGGGTGGTACAGTCACTGCACCTTTAGATATGTTCGTTAAAGGATGCAGTTTAAAAAATAAGGTCTTTTTAGGGGTGTTTAAGAAGTTTTAGCATCTTAGATTTCAGCAAATCTGAAATGGCGCCCGAAGAATATCCTTATAAAAAGGAAACCCCAAACTCCAGTAGGTGCTCTTCCTATCCTGAAACTTGTGGTCAAATATCACAATAAATCCACCTATGGGATATCTCTTAAGTATGTAGAACTGAGGGAACCAATGGTTAGTTACATTTTGCTGTAAACTTCCTACTGTGTTCCAGTAAATAGGCCCCAAAACTTGGTTTGGGCCCAGTAAGTTTAAAAAAGGATTGTTTGCTAACATTTTTGTTTAAATTGAAAAACCTACAGCATAAAGGAAATAAAAAAAAAAAGAAGATATCCTCCTGTACTGACTCTGCTCCAGGCTCCATTCCAGGTTTTTTGATCTTCCCAAATTTGGATTGGCTGTGGGAGTCACCTAAAATTAATCATTTTAAAATGGGTACAGTTTTAAAAACAGTGCTATGCTGTCATGTGACTGCTACAGCCAATCAGTAACTGCATCATCCAATATTCAAAAGACACATGGAGAGAAGCACTGGAACAGAAGTCAGTACAGAGGTATGTTTTTCTATTTTTTGACAACTGCAGCAACATACGTTTAATAAAAAATAAGTTGAGGGGAACTGGTTAAAAAAAAGGAATATTGGTGGCTCATGGGGTATTAGTGTCTAAGAATTATCTAGACTGTCTTTCATTCTCACTGCAAATGTGTTTTCATTTTTGGGAAATGTAACCGGGTTTTTATTTTTAAACCCCATGACAGGAGGAGAGATTTAGAAAAATGCTCATGAAAAGGAACTGCAAAGTACATTAGAAAATTGTAAACTTTATATTTAATGATTAAGCTTTAATTACAGAAAACCTGCATAAGCCAAGGACTAAGATTTCCATTGGTCAGAACAGATTACCCACTTGTCTGTTTCTTGTAATAACATTAAATAATTAATGAGTGGCTGCACAAAGGAGTCCGCTTTCTCACTATGAAAGTACTTACACTAAAATCTTCTTATAATTACTACACCAATCGTAGTTATTAAACTCAGTCATGAGACTGCATCCTACAATAAAAAAGATGATATAAGATTAATATTTTATGGCCTTATACATATACTTATTGCATTTGTGAAAAGTTTTCATGAATTCCTGTACATTTCTTTTCATGAAATTTAATCTTTCTTTCAGTTCTGCATATAGCAGAAAAGACTGGAAAAGACATCTTTGGAAAAGATTTGGAGGGAGTAGAGTGGCATTATGATGCTATTGTTTAGCTGATGTTTTCATATATAAGCTACATCATTATGAATTATGGTGCTGTCTACTATATTAACAAATGAGAACTAAATCAAAAGGAAAATAATTGTAACATTGATTTTATCTCTTAAAGGGGATGTATCGCTTCATCAGTTCGGCTGTTTCCTTGAAGCTTGATTCTCTCAGTTCCTGAAATCCAGGGGTGTTTCTTCTCCTTCCAGCTGGGTGTTTCTTAACTGAAGGGGGATGACATCATCTCCCCCTTCACTGTTCATGCTCGCTCACGAGTCAGTGTGTCCCCCCCCTCTCTGAGTCCACATGTCACTGTCCTCTCCCTATGCAGTCTTATTTTATAAGAGCTGTTTAAGTACCACAAGCCTGCATACAGTCTAGACCGTCTTCTATGAACTCAGAGCACTGATCTCTTCTCCTCTCACAACTGGAGGTTTGTTACAGTTGAATCCAGTCTTCTATGAACTCATCCAGAACACAGATCCGTCTCCCTTCTATGTTTACACAAGGCACCGAGGCGCAATTCTGCTGTTTTCTGATTGTAGAAGCAGCTGCAGTTTCAATGAGGAGCTGCTAGCTGTATAGAGTGAAATTGTTGCCGGCCCCTTACACGCAGGAGCATTAGGCACCGAGGCACAATTCTGCGGTTTTCTGATTGTAGAAGCAGCTGCAGTGTCACTGAGGAGCTGCTGCTGGCTGTATAGAGTGAAATTGTTGCCGGCCCCTTATTCTGAGTGAGAGAGGCAGGAGTGCATGCTCCAGTGAATACGACCGGGGGCTGAACAGAATGTAAATTAGTAGAGCCGTCAGCCAATGAAATGCAAGGAGGTGGGATCCGACCGGCACTGGGGAACTGTGCTCACACAAAACGAAGATAAGGGATACTGTGAAAACAAGACAGCTTTGCTAATGACATCCAATTGCAAAGTTGCTTGTTTTCATTGTCCCCTTATTCTGAAGACCATTTAATAAAATGATACAACCCCTTTAAATTTCATGGAAAGACATCCAGGGATAGGTATTTCATATTTACAAATACTCTCTGGGAAATGTGAGCAGCATCAATATAGACATCAATTTCTAGTCTGTTTTATGCCCATAAGCTATGCAATTGAATTTACAGTAATCTTTGGTTCCTTGTGATCTACTGTTTCAGCCTGAGAGAGGCTGATTCAAAATGTCTGCCCCAATTATCTTACTTTGATCTCCACATACATATTCGTGGATTATATTAGCAGAATTATTTTGGGCTTTGGCCTTTTTTAAACAATTGATTTTTATTGAAAGAATGCATTACAAAACACATAGTAGATAAAGAATATAACGTCAGAAAATTTCCCAAATGTTGACATTGATAAATAGTCAAATCGTACAATTGAATGTGGTAACATAAAGTACAGACAAATCAAGACAAAATATTACCTCCATATTTCCATTAAAAGGAATAAAAAAGGGTAACCTGCAAATTGTAGCTATATATAGGCAAGGAACCCAAACATGATGTCAAGAGTAACCAGTAGAGAAACTAGGAAATTGTGGGAAGAGGGAGGAGGAGAAATGGAATAGTGTCTGGATTAACTGAATAATCTGTGCTTGAAGAGGACTACATCTAGAAAAGGTTTGGGAACCTTTCCATTCAGGGATGCTGCACAATAGTGAATTCAGGAGTCTGAGCGCTTTTAGGCCATGTCCCCACGGCATGTCCCCACGGCATGGTTTTTCAGCCGGTCCTCGGTTTTGAAAACCGGCTGTCAACTGGCTGAAAAACTTTTACACGGACCTTAATGGAAAATCCGTGCAGCGGTCCACACTGCACGGATTTTCTGCCCGGCAGTTTTTCAGACATGTTCATTCTTTTTTGGACGGAAGATGAATATGTCTATGTGAAGGGGGAGGGCTTTTCTCCGCAAACCATGGAGAAAAGCTGTCCCCCGTCAGCCGTGTGCACGGCACGAAAACAGGACAAATATGGGTCGGATAAACCGACCGGTATTTGTTCTGTGCCTTGCAAACGGCCCCTTATAGGTCAGTATTTGTTTATACAAGAAATTGGTGGTATGGTAACTACTGTACTTCGGTAACTTCAACCGGGATTGGTCCTGTTGGAGATGTCCAATGTATTGCCACTACTAGTCTAGCAGCATTTGCAAAAGGGAAAAGGGCCCAAGTTTAAAATAGTTGATTATTTTTTTTCCTACAGAAACATAGCAAAACCTGGGCCAGGAGGATATGGAACCTGGGCTAAAGTGGGAGTTAAAGAAATTAAATTGGACCAAAATGTTCATAAGTAAGGACAAGGCCAAAATACATGAAATAGAGAGCCAACAAGATTGCCAACAAAGAGGCGAGGCCTCATGGTAAATCCAACTGAGGCAGACAGGAGTGCAATACCATCAAATCAAGAGCTTCTGGTATACTTCCATAAAGCTATAAAAGCTGATACTTTATAGGCCCTGAATGTGGCTTTTTGCCATTGTTTGAAAGAAAAGGAATCACCTTTTCCCTGTTAAAAATATTTGCTATTTTGTCATGGTGAGAGTAGAACAGATTGGAGAGGCCTGTTCCATATGTATCCTAAAAGTGATGAAATACCAAGATATGTAATGGATCGTATGAGCTCTGGTTATTCTTGGTCTGTCTTGTTTAGACACTCTATCATAATATTATCATAGTCTGAATAGGAGTAAGGGCACACAGGCACAGTAGGACTGAGATTCGGAGTCTATCATATTAATTGTGGGCATAAACTAATGGAAGTGTGGAAGTATGAATAGTCAATTTATTTTCTTTAAAAGATAGTAGTCTCCATTAAAAGTGTAGTGGTTTTGGACTCTGAAAGCAAAACGTTCAAAAAAAAAAAAAAACATTGTTGCCCTTTTGCCCTTTTTACAGAGGCCCGGACTGGAATCTGTCCGAAGGGGGAAAATCCAAGGGGGGGATCCAAAGGGCCGCTGTCTGTGGCCAATTATAATTTGGGTGTGTAAAGCTGGCGCTGGTCTGTCTTTTATTAATAAGTGGCAGCGCCACGGGAGGGCCGCGGCTGTGCTTTGGGCCCCCCTTCTGGCAGCAGCGGACAGCAGAGTTATGAGCTGCCCGGGGTGCGGGGACTGCACTGGGCACCACGTCGGAAAGGGGTCACTGCTCCAACACCTAGGGTCAGGCAGTGTTGGGGCACAACCCCACAACGTCCCGTTCCTGAAGGGGGGACCGATGGAAAAAAGGAGGGGAAAACCCAAACCGCCCTGCGTTGTGCAGCCGGGCTGCCCTCCTCTGATCAATCATGTGTGATAGTGTGTGCACTGGCCGGCCACAGCGGGGGCCCGCGGCCCGGGGCTAGCCTGTCACACATGATATCAGAAAGGCAGGGAAAACGGCCGGCGACGAGACCAGGGGGGCTTTGATTTGAAAACGGTTTTCTTAACGGACCACCGGCTGAAAACACTAACCCGCTCCCCAAACTTCGCCCCCCTTCTGTGTGGCAGGTCCCCGGGTCGCGCATGAAGATTTCTAGTTGGCGCATCCCACTAGGCCACCCGTCCCCAGCCTCTAGGTATTCTTTTAATTTATATATTGTCGTTGCTCCTTGACTGTGGTGGGTGCCGCCAGATGGGGGAGTGTCAACAAACTCAGTGTTGTGTAATGGGCACCGGTT
>JAODAL010051873.1:2500-26388 GCA_025379985.1 Phyllomedusa bahiana | reverse complement strand
ATAGGTTAGCAGGTCATGAATCGTCTGCCCCGGGGGCCCCAAAACCGTGGGTTAGCGAGGTGCAGTGACCTTCTGCTCTGGGCCCCCATACACAGGGGTTAGCAGAGGTGCGTGCATCCTTCGTTTGGGGGGCCCCCATACCAGTAGGTTAGCGGGTGCAGTTCCTTTCTGCCCCGGGGCCCATACACAGTTGGGTTAGCAGAGGTGCAGTGACATCCGTCTGCTTCGGGGGCCCCATACACAGTAGGGTTAGCAGAGGTGCAGTAACATCCGTCTGCTCCGGGGCTCCATACACAGTAGGGTTAGCACTCCACTCATGATACTTTCACCAGAGCAGCCGCCAACAGGCTACAAAATGCGCTCTTTTCTTAATACCGCTATCCTGCGCCCAAAAGCCAATACTGATCCCAACTTTGTTAAATCACCCCTTTAAATCTTGACAGCAACGAGGGCTATGTTTGCAGACAGCCTATCACACACCTTATATACCCACCAGGCCAATGCACCAATTTCCTTCATGAGTTACGCACTGTGGACACCAAAAGCAGAAAGTGGTCATTACAATGTATGCGGTGTTTGTGTTATGCTTTCTGTGTAGGACTACAGGTCCCAGAATGTTGTCACAGCTGCTCTGGTTGTATTCATAGCAGCAGGGATCAGACTAGGACAAGCTCATGCCCCCCACCCCCCTCTCCGTTCGCATCTGGAGATGATGACACAGTCGGGGAAGCATGTTCAGTAATTGAGGTGCAGTTAAGGCAGCAATTAGGCAGGGCTGGACTGACACCCTAATTGTCACCGAGGAAAGTGGGACCAATTAAGTGAAGAAGACAGGGGAAAAGAGGGGCGATATTTTTCTAAAAAATTTTCGGGCTCTGTAATTACCCTCAGCAGACGGCAGGTTTCTAACACTTCTATTCTTCTTCTTTCTCAGGATGCCCTTACACGGGAAGCCTTAAAATTCTCAAAAAGCACATTTTCTTTTTCACCCCAAAAAAAAAAAAACCCGGGGTTTTGGGGAGATGGGGGGGTGGGTTTTTGAAAGTTTCAGGGGCGAGGGTTTCCCCTAAAAGGGGACCCGGGGACCCCCTTGGGTTTTTAAACGAAAGGGCCCCGCTCCATGCAGAAGTGAAACAAAGAGCGACTGAGGCTTTCCCCTTTCCGGGACCCCCGGCCCTTTTTCCCTCTATTGTATTTTGTTTTTTTGGCCCGAGCTGGGGACCACCAACATAAATACAGCTTTAAATAACAATAAACGCGGGGAAACAAGTGGGTTGGAGGATTTGGGGAATCCCTGGGGGGACAGTAAATTTAAACCCTTTACATCCCAGGGGTAAGGGCGGAGCAGCCGAAGGCAAATGGGATTAGGGGAAGTTTTAAAAGGGCATAGATGCACATAAAGAGAACATTATTCTCCCCTTTTTTAAAAACCAAGCCCCCCACACAGGGGGATTTTGGGGGACAGTTTTGGGCAAAAAGTGCCAGGAAAACATTGAAAGAGCTTGAAAAAGGTAAAAAGGGTGAAAAATTTGAAATTTAAAAAAAGGGAATTTTGGGGGGACGGGCAAAAACCCAAAAGATGAGAAAAAGGATTAGGGTTTATTGTGTGTGTGGGGTGTGTGTGTTTGTGTGTGTGTGTGTGTGTGTGTGGGGGTGGGTGTTTTGGGGGTGGGTGTGTGGGGGTGTGGGAGGTTTTTGGGGTGGGTTTTTTTGTTTGTTTTGTTTTTTGGGGTTGGTTTTGGGGGGAATATAAATTTTTGTTTTGAAATATATATAATTTTTTATATTTAAGGGTATTATTTTAAAATTTATATAAAATATATAATGTTTTTTAAAGTATAAAATATTAAAAAATTTAAAATGAATTTTATTGTATATATATGTATGTATGATAAAATATAATATTTTTTTATAAATAAAATAAAAATTAAAATTATATATATATATTATATATAAAAAAAATATATATATATATATATAAAAAATATATTAATAATTTAGATGGGAAAAGATATACACTCCCCGGGCCCACTTTATTATACACCTGCCCCCAACTGCTCGAAAACCCATTTAAAATTTTTCTAATCACCAATCAAAATGGGGGAAAACTCATCTTTTTAGGCATGTAGAAAAGGGTCAAGACAATCCCTGCAATTCAAACCGAGCACCCATAGGGGGAAAAAAGGTAAATTTTGGTCCCTTTTTGAACGGGGCATGGTTGTTGGTGCCAAAGGGGCTTTTCTGAGTATTTCAAAAAACGCTAAACCTCCTGGGATTTTCACCAAAACCCAAACCTAGGGTTTACAGAGAAGGGTCCGAAAAAGAAAAAACACCCAAGTGGGGCGGCAGCCCCTGGGGGCAAAAGCCTTTTTTTGATCCCAAAGGGGCCCAAAGGAAAAAGGGGCCCGAATGGTTCAAGCTGAAAAAGGCAACAGTGACTCAAAAAGCCACCCGTTACAACCAAGGTGGGGCAGAAAGCATCTCTGAACGCCCATTACGGCCAACTTTGGGGGCAGATGGGCAAACAGAAAGCAGAAGACCACACCGGTGCCACTCCTTTCAGCTAAGAACGGGAAACCCCCTGAGGCCCAAATTTTGCCCAAGCCATCAAAATTTGGGAAACATTAAAAAATTTGGGAAAAACGTTGCCTGGTCTGAAAGTCTGGGTTTTTTTGTTTTCACATTCGTGGTAGGGCCCAAAATTTTGGGGCTCAAAAAACAGAAAAGCATGGATCCATCCTCCCTTTGAAACAACGTTCCCAGGCGGGTGGGGGGGTGTCAGGGTTGGGGGGGAATATTTTCTTGGAAATTTTTTGGGCCCCCCTTGGTAACCAATTGAGAAATCGTTCCCAACCCAAAAACCCCTTACCGATATTTTTTGTTTGACCATGTCCACCCCTTTAAATGACCACAATGTCCCCCAACATCTGATGGCTACTTTCAGCAGGATAATGCGCCATGTCATAAAGCTGGAATCATCTCCCGACTGGTTTCTTGAACATGACAATGAGTTTCACTGTACTCAAATGGCCCTCCACAGTCACCAGACTCAATCCAATAGAGCATCTTTTGGGGTGTGGTGGAACGGGAGATTCGCATCATGGATGTGCAGCCGACAAATCTGCGGCAACTGTGTGATGCCATCATGTCAATATGGACCAAAAGAGAGAGATATAGATTTACATAGTGTGTGTATGTATGTGTGTGTGTGTATATATTATATATATATATATATATATATATATATATATAATATAATATAATTTATTTTATTTTTTTTAAAGGTCAATATAGAGATCTCACCCAAGATCTATTTATACCCGGGACTGTATCCAGAACAAGGGGGCGTCCTCTAAGCCAAGAGGAAAGAATGTGTCTACATAGACATAAAAATGGATTCTTTACTGTAAGAGCAATGACACTATGAAGGTCTCTGGAGGGGGGTCAGTACAAAGATCTCCCCAAGATCTATTTATACCAAGATTGTATGATAAGCTATGCGCCTCCCTGCCCTATGTGCCTCGATAGGGGCATTACATACTCTACCATTGAAATTTTTTGTGCTGCGATTAGTGCTAATCGCAGCAAATAGAATATCATTGGAAGCGTATGTAATGCTCCTATCGAGGCACATAGGGCAGGGAGGCGCATAGCTTATCATTACAAGTATATGAAATGCGCCTAACATATAGCCTTGTAATGATGTGTTATGTGCCTCAATAGGCGCATTACGTTATGGGGGAGCACAGCGCATAATTTGTAGGCGCATTACAGTATGTCGACCCGGCGTATAATGCGCCTAGTTTTGGTTACGACAGTTCATTTACATCCAAAATACTGTGTCAAAAGCGGGTTTAGCGCAATATAGAACAAATAACTGGCGTTGGCGTGTTGGGAGATGTCACCCTAGGTGTCCAGTCCTCCTCTATTGGCCTGGATATATAAGTGCCTTAGGCCATGTTCACACGGCTTAAAATGGGCCATATTTCGGTCCGTAATTACGCGCCGAAGTGCTCAAATTACGGGCTGAAAATGGCCCATTCATTACGGTAATCCACAGTTCTCATAGAGAACTATGGATTACGTCTCCTCTCCCTTCTCGGCGAATCCGCCGGGCAGGGAGATAATTGACATGTGAATTACCAGCGGCGTATACGCGCCGCTGGTAATGCAAGTCTATGGGCCGGCGAAGTGCCGGCCCCCCGCACCCGCTCCCGCCCCGCCCCCGGCCACACGTAATTACGTCCCGCAGTTAAGCCGTGTGAACATAGCCTAACTGTGCTATGTGGCCATCCAACTATAGGGTGGCAGTATTTAGGTCAAAAACCGATGCAGGACACGCTTAGGCAAATATATATGTTTATTAGATACACATTTATTATCATTATGACTGTAACATCATCTGTAAAAAATTAATAGTACAATATATTATCAATCTCTGCCTAAAAAAAAAAAAAGAAAAGTACAGCAAAGTGTTTTTTTCTGCATTTGTGCCAAACAAAGAATAAACCAAAACATGGAACCTCTATAAAGTACAACCTGACCCTCAAAAAACAAAGCCTCATCCATACATCCAGCAAAAAACGTGGTGAACTTCTCCGAGGAAAGTAAAAAAGAGAAATCAAAAAAACTGCTTCACCTGCCAAGGGCAATACTGGCCCAGTCCTCAAGGGGTTAATGCCCTTTCTGCCACTTCAAATGCCACAGATCTGCACATTTTAAATTCAGTCATAATGAAAATAGTGAAAAAAAAATCCAAAAAATCTGCATAATGTTTGTGCACAGTTGTCCTCACCACGTAAATGGAATTTGAATAATCGCTTTCACATGTGGTATGTTTGGCGAGGATTTGTAGCAGAAAATGAAAATTTCAGCAGTTTGTAATTCATTTAAACAAACTTCCTTTCAAGTTGAATTTAAAGAAATAGGTTATGTGGTGGAAACAGTCAACAAGCAGGTTTACGGCTGCTGATGGCAAGTATTATTGCAGCTGATTTTTTTTATTCATATGCCTTTTTTGTCAATACACCCTGCACCTCTTCTCATGGGCATCTACATAGTGTCGGTAACATTCATAGACATCCTAATTACATTGGGTATTCATGTGTATAGAGCAGGGATGCATGGATGGATGTAGAGCCTGATGTCATTGAGCCTTGTGACCAGTGGAATCCATCATCGGGGACCTCATCCCTTATGTAAAATATGGTTGCCTATAGCACTCTTCCAAGAGATGTGTCCCATCATCTTTTAGCTGAGAAGTTGCATAGCCTCCAAAGCTCCATCAGCAAACTAAATAGAGACGTAAGCTATGCTCACACATTTTGGCGTGTAATTTGCACTTAAGTACTCAATAATATTAAGACCTAAAAAAATAACTTTTAATAGTATCCAATAAAAATCCCTAAGGGTATGTTCACACGATGTATTGCGGCGCGTATAGTATGCGCCACAATGCGGCGAGTGCTTTGAAAGCACGCGCTGATCAGCGCGTCTTTCCAAAGCACAGGGCGGCCGGGGCAGCAGCCCCATTGATATGCATAGTCAGCGGTGCGTAATCGCCACGAACAATTGACATGTCAACTCCCCCCCCCCGCGCGTACAATCGTATTGTATGCGCGGGGGGACGACGCGGAACCCATAGCTCTGTATGAGAGCTATGGATTACTGTAATTGCAGCGCGCTTTTCACCGCGAATAAAGTACAATCCGAAATGTGCGCCAAAATAAGCCATGTGAACATACCCTAAAAGACCCTACAACTTCCCTAAACAAATAACTTGCTACCTATCCATCAGATCACGTACAGCCTTCATTGAGTGCAGTGTAAAATCATGGTCCTCATTCAGATGATGATGATTTTAGTTGCCGAGACACACAAGTCAATCAAAATGTCAAGAAATCTGCCATTGTGCACCATGTTGAAATCAGCAAGTAATTTCAATGGGTAAATAAACACGTTTTGTGCCGTGCAAATATACGCGCTGCAAGTGCATCGTGTGAGCATACCCTTAAGATGAAAATAACATCAGTCAGAAGCAACTTAGTGATGGTTTCCAGAAAGCGCCAAATCTATGACAGTTCGTTATCTGTAACCACCTTAGTATCCACCTTAGACTCAATAATATTAAGAGCTAAAAAATAACCTTTAATAGTATCCAATAAAAAACCTTAAGAGACCCTACAAATTCCCTAAACTAATAACTTACTACCTATCGATCAGATTTGAAGTGACTGCCCCAATAAGGACGCCCCCGACAGGAACCTCAGCTATAAATGCCCTACTATGTCTCTTCTATAGGTCTAACAAAGAAAAATAAGAAATCAGAAAAAATATTCCTCACTAAACATATAAAAGACCAAAATACTAAAAGACAAAGATCAAAGGGAACCCTAAAATCGGAATAACGACGATGATTTTAGTCGCCGACAAATACAAAAGTCGATCAAAAAGTTAAGAAATCTGCCTCGAGCCATTGTGCGTCATTTTCTTGTTGAAATTGGCACGTCATTTTAACATGTAAATGAACGCGTTTTGCGCCGCACAATTGTACGCGTTTCCAGGCAAAATCTTGATCTTCTGATTCCCAGAGTTAAAAAATAATTTCAGGTGTTATGAAACTTAATAAAATATATATTCAAAAAATGCTGACTATAGAGCCAGGGGACAGGTTAACCAGTTAGGTCACCTTGTCATTGGTGGATTACTGCTAGACAGTTTTCATGTAAGAAAAGAGGCGTATGGCCAGCTGCTCCTATTGTCCACATACAATGCCGATTAAAACAGTGCATGTTCCACACCCCAAGAAGTGAAGTCAGAAGGATGGTTGTAGCTGTTGAATTGGTCAGCACTCGATTCACATGGCAAGGAGATAAAACCACGAATTTTATTGGAGGCTGGATAAACTCACAGCAATGTAGGAAGAGGGACAAGTCCTGCTGACGCATTTCGAGCAGCAAAGTGCCCTTAGTCGTGCTAGTTTTCATACATAAGTCCCATTGTTGGTCTCTTAGCGTCTGTAGAGTGTTGCTGATACAATTTTGTGTTTGCTTTGTTTGCGGGCACGTCAGTGTGCACCTACATAATTTTTAAGATTGTTATGGATGTGCTGAGATATACAGGGCCTTGCGAAAGTATTCAGCCCCCTTGAACTTTTCAGGCTTCAAACATAAAGATATAATTTTTTTTTTTTTTTTTTGTGAAGAATCAACAAGTGGGACACAATTGTGAAGTGGAACGAAATTTATTGGATATTTTAAACTTTTGTAAAAAATAAAAAACTGAAAAGTGGGGCGTGCAAAATTATTTGGCCCCTTTACTTTCAGTGCAGCAAACTCCCTCCAGAAGTTCAGTGAGGATCTCTGAATGATCCAATGTCGTCCTAAATGACTGATGATGATAAATATAATCCATCTGTGTGTATTCAAGTCTCCGTATAAATGCACCTGCTCTCAGGGTTCTGTTTAAAGCGCAGAGAGCATCATGAAGACCAAGGAACACACCAGGCAGCTCCGTGATACTGTTGTGAAGAAGCTTAAAGCCGGATTTGGATACAAAAAGATTTCCCAAACTTTAAACATCCCAAGGAGCAGTGTGCAAGCGATCATATTGAAATGGAAGGAGTATCAGACCCCTGCAAATCTACCAAGACCCGGCCGTCCCTCTAAACTTTCATCTCAAACAAGGAGAAGACTGATCAGAGATGCAGCCAAGAGGCCCATGATCACTCTGGATGAACTGCAGAGATCTACAGCTGAGGTGGGAGAGTCTGTCCATAGGACAACAATCAGTCACTGCACAAATCTGCCCTTTATGGAAGAGGCAAGAAGAAGCCATTTCTCAAAGATATCCATAAAAAGTCTGGTTTAAAGTTTCCACAAGCCCCCTGGGAGACACCAAACATGTGGGAGAAGGGGCCACCTGGGAGACACCAAACATGTGGAAGAAGGGGCCGCCTGGGAGACACCAAACATGTGGTCGAAGGGGCCGCCTGGGAGACACCAAACGTGGGAGAAGGGGCCGCCTGGGAGACACCAACCATATGGGAGAAGGGGCCGCCTGGGAGACACCAAAGATGTGGAAGAAGGGGCGCCTGGGAGACACCAAACATGGGAGAAGGGGCCGTCTGGGAGACCCCAAACGTGGGAGAAGGGGCCGCCTGGAAGACACCAAACATGTGAAGAAGGGGCCGCCTGGGAGACACCAAACATGTGGAAGAAGGGGCCGCCTGGGAGACACCAAACATGTGGAAGAAGGGGCCGCCTGGGAGAACCAAACATGTGGAAGAAGGGGCCGTCCTGGAAGACAACCAAACAATGTGGAAGAAGGGGCGCCTGGTACACACCCAAACATGTGGAAGAAGGGGCCGCCTAGAAGACACCAAAATGAGGAAAGGGCCGCCTGGAAACACCAAACATGTTTGGGAAAGCAAAAGGGCGCCGCCTTGAGACACACCAAACAATGTTGGGAGAATGGGCCGGGAGAACACACCACATGTGGAACAGGGGGGGCCTCATGGACAAGGAACCCACCACCCATGTCACACATGGTGGTGGCAGCACCAGGGGGCCTTCAGCATGGGACACCAACATGGGAGAAGGGGCGCATGAGAGACCAAATACAGGTGGCAAAAGGGGGGGCCCCCCTGGGAAAACCAAAACTTGGCAGAAGGGGGCCCCCGTCGGGAGAAACCAAACATGGGGGCAGAAGGGCCGCCTGGGAGACACCAAACAGTGGGAGAAGGGCTTGTCAGATAAACCAAAAAATCCAACCACAAGGCCCCATGAAAAAACAATATGTTTGGTGAAAAGAAAACCAGCCATCCCCTGAACACACCATCCCCCCTTCACACATGTTGGGGCGCATCAAAAGACCGGAACACCCATCCCACTGTCACACATGGGGGGGGCAGATAAAAAACCCAAGAACCCCCCATCCCCACTTTCCACATGGTGGTGGAGCAAGGTTTGGGCTTTTCTTCAGCAGGACAGGGAAGAGGTTAAAATTTTGAGGGGAAAGGAGGGAGCCAAATACAGGTAAGTGTAAGGCAAGAAGATGGTATTGGCCCAGTTAATGTCTAATAACTCATGTCTGTTTAATGAACGTACAACCAAATAGCAATGCCACAAAGAGACTACCATTGCATGGGGGACACCAGGTGCGAGCTGACGCTTCGGCTAACGTACTGCCCTTAGTTTAGCCAATCAGGACCATTCTGGAAGAAAACCTGTTGGAGTCCTGCAAAGACCTAGGTACGGGATGAAATTTATCTTCCACACAGACACATGATCCCAAACAAAAAGCAAATCATAAATGGTAAGGTTCCCAAATAACCGTCTCCAGGTGTTAGAATGCCAGTCAACAGTCCAAGCTGAATCCATTGAGAATCTGTGAAAGAGCTGAAAACTGCTGTTCACAAACGCTCTCCATCCAACCTCACTGAGCTCCAGCTGCTCACAAACGCTCTCCATCCAACCTCACTGAGCTCCAGCTGTTCACAAACGCTCTCCATCCAACCTCACTGAGCTCCGGTGTTCACAAACGCTCTCCATCCAACCTCACTGAGCTCCAGCTTTCACAAACGCTCTCCATCCAACCTCCTGAGCTCCAGTGTTCACAAACGCTCTCCATCCAACCTCACTGAGCTCCAGCTGTTCACAAACGCTCTCCATCCAACCTCATTGACGCTCCAGCTGTTCACAAACGCTCTCCATCCAACCTCACTGAGCTCCAGCTGCTCACAAACGCTCTCCTCCAACCTCACTGAGCTCCAGCTGCTCACAAACGCTCTCCATCCAACCTCACTGAGCTCCAGCTGCACTCTCCATCCAACCTCACTGAGCTCCAGCTGCTCACAAACGCTCTCCATCCAACCTCGCTGAGCTCCAGGTGTTCACAAACGCTCTCCATCCAACCTCACTGAGCTCCAGCTGTTCACAAACGCTCTCCATCCAACCTCATTGAGCTCCAGCTGTTCACAAACGCTCTCCATCCAACCTCACTGAGCTCCAGCTGTCACAAACGCTCTCCATCCAACCTCATGAGCTCCAGCTGTCACAAACGCTCTCCATCCAACCTCACTGAGCTCCAGCTGCTCACAAACGCTCTCCATCCAAGTCCTCACTGAGCTCCAGCTGTCACAAACGCTCTCCATCCAACCTCACTGAGCTCCAGCTGTTCAACAAACGCTCTCCATCCAACCTCACTGAGGTCCAGCTGTCACAAACGCTCTCCATCCAACCCCACTGACCTCCAGCTGTCACAACGCCCTCCATCCAACCTCCCTGAGCTCCAGCTGTTCACAAACGCTCTCCATCCAACCTCACTGAGCTCCAACTGTGCGCCAAGGAAGAATGGGCAAGAATTTCAGTCTCTTGATGGGCAAAACTGATAGAGACAAACCCCAAGTGACTGCAGCTGTAATCGCAGCAAAAGGTGGCGCCACAAAGTATTAACTTAAGGGGGACGAATAATTTGGCACTCCCCACTTTTCAGGTTTTTGGGGTTTTTTTACAAAAGTTTTAAATATCCAATACATTTCGTTCCACTTCACAATTAAAATTTTATATCTTTATGTTTCAAGCCTGAAATGTGGCAAAAGGTTGAAAAGTTCAAGAGGGCCGAATACTTTCACAAGGCACTGTATATATTTTATCTTTTTTAACCATTTGAGCCCCCTCATCCCCAACTCCCTGACCAGGCACCGTTTCCTTTTCCTTAGTACACGCAGGTTTGATCACTGTAGCTCATTTTTACACTTCGTTATTCCACTCTTTCTCTGCCTTTTTTACTATGATACGTTAGGCTTTTTTTAATGTAATTTTTACATTGCATTTTTTTTAATAGAGAAAATGATAAAAATAATAAAACTTTTTTTAAAGTTTTAAGATCCTCAGGGGCAGGACTAAAAGTGTTTTGTTTTTTTTCTGTTATTTTATTTTACATGTTGTACCCCTCCAATAAAGTCAAGAAAGACTCCAGGGGGCATTTTCTATATAACTTTTTGTTGTTGCTGCTGATTTCCAATGTAGCTGATATATTAGCTCCAATTACAGGTGAAATACAGCCCCCAGCACTGACTGCAAAGCTGATCTGGGTTTGATAAGAACCTGCAGCAGCATCTGCAACTACTGGTCCCCGGTGACCACAGGGAACTAGGAAGCTAATGTGTATACACAGTGCTCATTGAGTGTAATATATACAGTGATCCATCAGTATGCAATATTTATTAGCTCCAAGACGACCATTGCATGATGAGACCATAACTTTATGGAAAGCTGGTGATTGGTTTTGAAGCCCCAAAATGTCCCCAATATAATGTAAAATGAGGGTTTAAGAAAATGAAGCAGATACTAATCTAGATAAAGCCTTACATATAACAGTAGAAAGAAAGAGCAGCTGGAAGCTGGAAATCACAGAAACTTCTAGGATCTTGGACTCTCGCAATATACCAGAAATACAGAAAATGTGACCCTCACCTGGTGCCCAAAGGAGTCTCTCATCCTGGCACATATAAAACCGCACCATACTGTAGAAAGGAGCTACTATACCGCCAATCACTGCATGCACCTCACTCATACATGTAAGAGCGGTACAGGACATGTGGTACTACACTGTATTGTAGAGAGGCGCTCCTAGACCACCAATCACTGCATGAACCTTACTAATACATGTAAGAGCAGTACAGGACAGGTAGTACCGCACTGTACTGTAGAGAGGCGCTATAGACCACCAATCACTACATGCTCCTCACTAATACATGGAAGAGCAGTACAGGACAGGTAGTACCGCACTGTACTGTAGAGAGGCGCTACAGACCCCCAATCACTGCATGCACCTCACTAATACATGATAGAGCAGTACAGGACAGGTAGTTCCGCACTGTACTGTAGAGAGGTGCTATAGACCGCCAATCACTGCATGCACCTCACTAATACATGTAAGAGCAGTACAGGATATGTAGTACCGCACTGTACTGTAGAGAGGCTATAGACCGCCAATCACTGCATGCACCTCACTAATACATGTAAGAGCAGTACAGAACATGTAGTACCGCACTGTACTGTAGAGAGGGCTATAGACCGCCAATCACTGCATGCACCTCACTAATACATGATAGAGCAGTACAGGACAGGTAGTACCGCACTGCACTGTAGAGAGGTGCTATAGACCACCAAACAATGCTTGCATCTCACTAATACATGTAAGAGCAGTACAGGACATGTAGTACCGCACTGTACTGTAGAGAGGCGCTTTAGACCGCCAATAATTGCATGCAGCTCACTAATACATGATAGAGCAGTACAGGACATGTAGTACCGCACTGCACTGTAGAGAGGTGCTATAGACCACCAATCAATGCATGCATCTCACTAATACATGTAAGAGCAGTACAGGACATGTAGTACCGCACTGTACTGTAGAGAGGCGCAATAGACCGCCAATTACTGCATGCACCTCACTAATACATGTATGAGCTGTTCAGGACATGTAGTGCACACTGTTACTGTAGAGAGGGCTATAGACCACCAATCACTGCATGCACTCACTAATACATGTAAGAGCAGTTCAGGACATGTAGTGCCACACTGTACATGTAGAGAGGCTACTAGACCACCACTCACTGCATGCACCTCACTAATACATGTAAGAGCAGTACAGGACATGTAGTACCGCACTGTACTGTAGAGAGGCACTATAGACCGCCAATTACTGCATGCACCTCACTAATACATGTAAGAGCAGTTCAGGACATGTAGTGCCACACTGTACTGTAGAGAGGCACTATAGACCGCCAATTACTGCATGCACCTCACCACTACATGTAAGAGCAGCTCAGGACATGTAGTACTGCACTGTACTGTAGAGAGGTGCTACAGACCACCAATCACGGCATGCATCTCACTAATGCATGTAAGAGCAGTTCAGGACATGTAGTGCTGCACTTTACAGTAGAGAGGTGCTATAGACTGCCAATTACTGCATGCACCTCACTAATACATGTAAGAGCAGTACAGGACATTTAGTACCGCACTGTACTGTAGAGAGGCACTATAGACTGCCAATTACTGCATGTACCTCACTAATACATGTAAGAGCAGTTCAGGACATGTAGTGCTGCACTTTACAGTAGAGAGGTGCTATAGACCACCAATCACTGCATGCATCTCACTAATGCATGTAAGAGCAGTTCAGGACATGTAGTGCTGCACTTTACAGTAGAGAGGTGCTATAGACTGGCAATTACTGCATCACTCATTCTAATTTACATGTAAGAGCAAGTACAGGACATTTAGTACGCACTGTACTGTTGCAGAGGCACTATAGACTGCCAATTATGCATGTACCTCCACTTAATTACATGTAAGACTGCAGATTCAGGAACATGTAGTACGACTGTACTTCAGGAGGTGCTAATAGACTGCACAATTACTGCATGCACCTCACTTATCAACATGTAAGAGCAATACAGGACATGTATGTACCGCAATTGTACTGTAGAGAGGAAGCTATAGTACGCCTTAATATTGACTGCATTACTCACTAATACTGTAAGAGGTACCAGGACATGGAGTTCCGCACTGTACTGTAGAGAGGTGCTATAGACCACCAATCACTGCATGCACCTCACTAATACATGTAAGAGCAGAACAGGACATGTAGTACCGCACTCTACTGTAGAGAGGCGCTACTAGACTGCCAATCACTGCATACACCTCACTAATAATGTAAGAGCAGTTCAGGACATGTAGTGCTGAAACTTTACTGTAGAGAGATCCAATAGATTTTCTATAGATTTTACAAGTAATTTGTTCGTGATAATGGCTGGATCAGTTTCTGGGACATTGTATCTTTAAACCACACAGAACATACAAGGTCCCAGCAATCAGGAAGGCAGGGCAGGGTTTTACAATGGGTGTGCAGAGCTAGGATCTAGTTAAGGATCAGTCTCTTCAGAGTTTGTGTTGTGATTTTGACGATGGTCTCTGCTTCTTCCTTGCAGTGGGGATGTGACTTGCAGACAGAACATGAGAAATATTTGGTCAGACATTGCGGTGATGTTCCTGTGTTCGTCATCAACTACCCCTACGACCTCAAGCCGTTCTATGCACAGGACAATGAAGACGGGCCACAGCATACGGTACGGAGGGGCTTTTATGTGCCAATTTGGTTTTGATAGGGCAAGCAGATTGTCCCTTTTACTATGTTGAGTTGCTTATAGTATATTTTAATAATCTGATTCAGAGGTGTCCAGTGGTTGCACCATGGAAGTAGTGTAGTCTGATCCAGCAGTCGGGCAGTACACTCTTCCACTGTTAATAGGGTGTAAGGGCAGGCAAAGGACACACATCCTCCTTAAAGGGGTTTTGCCACAATCTAATTTCATACCTCCTGCATCCAGCTCTTCACCTCTGTGTGCTCAGAAGGGGGCGTGTGTGATTTGTTTGAATTGCACATCATGTGGCCCAGCAGGATGACATCACCAGGCCTTTTCTCTCTGTAGTCAAAGAAAGGTCTGTTTATGTAAAGCATTGTGAGTAGTGAGAGGTAAAGTGTTTGCCTCCAGGCACAAGGGTCCTAGGTTTAAATCCCTGCAGGAACCAAACCGGTGTATGGTTTTTTTTTCTCTTTATCAATGCACGGACCTCGTTGAGAGTTCTTTTTTATTTATTTGCACTGTTTGACGAATTACTAAGGAGTACAGAGGACGGGAGTAGAGTGACAGCACCTGGGGTTTGAACACTCAGTAGCTGCCTGAGAGGAGAGGTGATGTCTGAGGATGTGCGACCAGGACTGAGGAGCTCTCAGCCCTGGTCGTATCCCCTGGAGACGAGTTGTAAACAGTGGATCACTAAGGGCGCACTAAAACAAAAACGGTGCAGAATTTTTAATTATAATGAATGGTGAAAATATTTGTTATTTCATTTGCAAGCTTCCCACGTCCATTTTACTTTGTGGCAAAACCCCTTTATGGGGGTAATAACATGAAGAAAACCATCTGTCAGTAACGGGGTGATTGCTAAGAGAGGGGATACCATGAAGAAAAGTTCCTGTATCCCCCCTGGAGTCAGTAGAGACTGTATGAGGGAAGATGACAGCAACAGGGGGTGATTGGTAAGATGAGGGATAACAAGGAGAAAGAGCAGAGTAACAGGGGTGATAACATGAAGGAAAGTCCCTGTATCCTCTGGGGGGATGACAATAACATGGCTGATTAGTAAGAGGGGTGATACCATGCAGAAAAGTCCCTGAACCCCCCTGGGGTCACTGGAGTCTGTACAGGGGAAGATGACCGTAACAGTGGTAAAAACATAAATACCGGACCAAATAGCAAAAAATAAAACAGCCACACAGATAACAAAATACTGCAACACCAAACAAAAACTACATTAAAGGAGTTGTCTCCCCACAGGGTTTCAAAGAATGCATGAAAGAAATTCTCTGTCACTTCCTGGTTCAGACTAATTTGCATAAGCTCCATGCTTGTACAGCTAGGTTGTGCTTTCAGAGGCTAATTAGATCAGATTAGCTTCTCAAACTACTCACAGGACTTCTTATCTGACCCCAAAACAAAAGCCCTAATTACAGAGCTGTTTACTTGAGATAAATCAAGCTTTTTACTGTCTGGCAGCACAGGACACTGACTGACACTGCTGACCTGTGTGATGACTCACTCTCTGTTATCTCATTGAACAAACAGCCTGGGGAGATTTGTTTACAGGTCGGTTACTGAGGGAACTGAAATAGCCACTGAGGTAATAAATTCACTTGTATCTATTTAGGGAAAACAGAGGAACAATGCAATATATTTGGAAAATGTCTTTATTTTGTGTTCCCTACAATTTGAAAGCTATTCTTTGTAGCGAGACAACCCCTTTAAGGGCTCGTTCGCACAGCTTATTTTGGGACTGATTTCAGCCGTATTGAGCACCGTATTTGCGCTCCAATACGGCTGAAATCAGTCCCAGGCATTTCGGTAATCCACAGTTCTGATAGAGAACTATGGATCACGTCTCCGGATTCGCCGCGCGGGGAGAAAGTGACATGTCAATTATTTACAGCGTGTATGCGCCATGAATAATGCATGTCTATGGGGCCGGCGGGCTGGCGGCCCCTCACCCCGCCGCCGCTGCACGGCAGCCGGCGTAATTGCGGGGCGAAATCCGTCCCGCAATTACGCCGGCAATAAGCCGTGTGAACATTGCCTTACCCAATAAAATAAATATTTCTTTATTGAAAATAAATCAACGCAAATACAAAAATAGACAATAGCGGTACAAAAAAAGTTCTGCAGATAAGTATATCCCAAATCAAAATAACTCTATTACAAAAAAAAAATGAATAAAAATGGTATACATGATTTAGAGTAATATATACAAAAAATGCACATGCCCCAACAAGGTAACATAAATAATACATATATGATCAAACCAATGTGCATAAATAACCAATACAAAATAAATCCATAATGATGGGATACTACAGGCCAAATAGCACGCTGAAAGACCCAACGCACATTTCACAGTAATGCTTCGTCGGGGGGTCACTTTTTTTGATTTGGGATATAACTTACCTGCAGCACTTTTTTGCACCGCTATTGTTTATTTTTGTATTTGTGTTGATTTATTTTCAATAAAGAAATATTTATTTTATTAGGTAAGGACTTGTTCACATAGTTTTCACTCTGAGTTACAAGCGCTTTGTAGATCCATCTTGGGGACTGACAGAGCGGACCCAAAGACGGATCTAACAATTAGCAGTGACTTTATCACTGCTTGCTATGACAAACACGCAGCGGCGTTCACATGAGAGATCGCCGCTGCGTGTTTGACATGCAATTCTTTTCAAGACGGACCCGAGCGGCGCTTTTGAAACACGCAGCGGCGATCTCTCATCTGAACGCCGCTGCGTCTTCCTAACAGTGAGCAGTGATAAAGTCACTGCTAATTGTTAGATCCGTCTCGGGGTCCGCTCTGTCGGTCCCGAAGACGGAGCTACAAAGTGCTTGTAACTCGGAGTGAAAATTCGATGTGAACAAGTTCTAAATGTAGTTTTGTTTGGCGTTGCAGGGGTGAAAACATGAAGAAAGATTCCTGCACCCTCCTGGTTTCATTATGGGCTATGCAGAGGGAGATGACTGTAAGAGGGGTGATAGCATGAAGAAAAGTTCCTTCACCTCCCTGGGGTCACTGGGACTGTACAGGGAGAGATGACAGTAAGGCCGAGTTCACACGGCTTAAAATGGGACTGATTGCAGCCGTACTGCGTGCCGTATTTGCGCTGCAGTACGGCTGGAATCCGTCCCAGTCATTGCGGTAATCCACAGTTCTCAGAGAAAGTGACATGCACATTATTTACGGCGTGTACGCGCTGTGAATAATGAGTGTCTATGGGGCCGGGGAGCTGCCGGCCCTCCGCTGCACGGCAGCCGGCGTAATTGCGGGGCGAAATCTGAGTTCACACGGCTTATTCATGCCGTAATTGCTGGACGGATTTCGCCCGCAATTACAGCGTGTGCTCCGGGGCGGGGGGGCCAGCAGCTCGCCGACCCCATAGACATTCATTATCCACAGCGCGTATCCCGCCGGAATATTGTGCATGTCAGAGGAGACGGAATCCATAGTTCTCTATGAGAGCTGTGGATTACCGTAATGACTGGGACGGATTTCGGACGTATTTGAGCGCAGTACGACCTGAAATACCGAACGAAATCCGTCTCAAAATAAGCCGTGTAAACATGGCCTAACAGGGCTGACAACATGAAGAAAAGTTTCTGCGCCTCCCCCGGGGTCACTGGGGCTGTACAAGGGGAGATGACAGTAAATGGGGGTGATCTTCCTTCTTTTGCAGATGACCCTTTTCCTATGAGGTAAAACTTTTCATTCTACTCCCCAACTTCAAACCATTTCTGCGCCCCCGATATTGAGCTTTAATAGGACACCTCGATCTGAGCCCGATCCATTGTTTCCTAGTGGTGGCGGCTTACCTAGGCTGATTACATACGATCTGGCATCAGAAGGGTTACTATACATTAATGGTGTATGCTGAAGAACAAATTAGCAAGCGAATTAGCTGATTATAATCTGCATAATTAGTCCCTACCTTGGGTATTTGGGCATTTATGTATTAATGAGCCCGTAACGACACAGTGATCATCTTGTATAACTAGGTATAGACACCTGAGGGGAACACGTCGTCTTTTTCTCACTGATTTATGTGTTAAATTTGCGCCGAAATCTTCTGTTGAACCCATCAGCAATCTATTCCCATGCGAGTGCTTTTCCCAATTACAGATTTCTGCGCAGATTTTGCCCCCATCACAGATAAAACAAAATGCCATGAAAGTAAGAGGCACGTCACTTATTACTGACGGAGAGAACTAGCTCCGACGAATGGAACCACAATGGGGCTAATCCTCGTACAAATCTGCTGCACCCCTGCAAGAGAAATCCGGGACAGTGAATCTCTGCTGTGGAAATACACATCGGGCTGGTGACATACCCTGATAAGTGTGCTGGTTACAGATGGCGGCAGCAACTTACTGACTGTTTCCATTTAGCAGCAAGACACTGAACAAAAATGTCCTAAAGACCGAATCCTTCCTGTCAACTTAAAATAGAGAGGCTCGTGTATGAAAACTATCAGTGAGACTCTTTGTTGCCCATAGTGACCAATCAGAGCCCATAGGGACCAATCAGTGCCCATAGCGACCAATCAGTGCCCATAGCGACCAATCAGTGCCCATAGCGACCAATCAGTGCCCATAGCGACCAATCAGAGCCCATAGGGACCAATCAGAGCCCATAGCGACCAGAGACCATAGCAACCAGAGCCCATAGCGACCAATCAGAGCCCATAGCGACCCCTCGGACCGCATCGCGACCCATCAGAGCCCACAGCAACCCATCAGAGCCCATAGCGACCAATCAGAGCCCATAGGAATCCATCAGAGCTCATAGGAATCCATCAGAGCTCATAGGAATCCATCAGAGCTCATAGGAATCCATCAGAGCTCATAGCGACCAATCAGAGCCCATAGGAATCCATCAGAGCCCATAGGAATCCATCAGAGCCCATAGCAACCAATCAGAGCTCACAGCGACCAATCAGAGCCCATAGCGACCAATCAGAGCCTATAGCGACCAATCAGAGCCCATAGCGACCAATCAGAGCCCATAGCGACCAATCAGAGCCCATAGCGACCAATCAGAGCCCATAGCGACCAATCAGAGCCCATAGCGACCAATCCGAGCCCATAGCGACCAATCAGAGCCCATAGCGACCATTCCGAGCCCATAGCAACCATTCCGAGCCCCTATGCATAAGAAATATGTGCACTGTAGAGAAATTCTCTCCCCGAGGTACTCAGGAAAGAAAAAGATCCCCAAGTGCACAATAAACTTGAAAAACAAAAAAAAAAAAAAAAAAAAAAAAAGCGCAGCTGAGATCTTAAAAGTAACGTACCACTCTAAAATAAACAGTGGAGGTCAAGTGCTCACCTATTGCGGCTGTACAAATTACGGTACAGCACGCTTGGTCGCTTGTGTCACCTCCACTGCGGTGGTTCTGGTTGTAGAGACTGCTCCAAAAATCCCCGCCTTCGATGTCCACGCTGGACGCCAAGGAAACACACGGCAAACGGATATCCAAATAACTGAAAAGTTCTCAGGACAAAGGGAAATGTGCTAGAGCGCTCAAGGGAATAAAAACTATCTAAGAGATAATAGTTTATTATAAATGTACATTACGCGTTTCGCAAGTTAAACACTCGCTTCCTCAGATGTATCAACTGCTCAATTCAAACAATTCGGGAATTCTGCTCAATTCGGGAAAAAGCGGCGTCTAAAACACAAGCGCAATATCTTGAATCAAACGAAAATAAAATAAAAGATAAAAAAGAAAAGAGTCCTTTTGAAATGAGTTTTATATCAACCCATAGTTCGCAGTATAAAGAAATTCAAAATATCATTAAAAACCATTGGCATATCCTCAGACGTGACCCGGTTTTAAAAGAAACCCTCTCTGAACATCCTAAATTTATTTACAGGAGAGCCAAAACTATTAAAAACATCTTGGCTCCCTCTAAATTAAAACAACATCATGAAAAGCAGGTTGTACCTAAAAAAGAGAGCAAGAATACAGATAGGAGAAAACCAGGAGTTTATGCATGTGGCCACTTTATTTGTAAATGTTGCGAAGTCATCAAAGAAGGTGATAGATTTAAATCAGCATCGACAGGAGAGGAATTTCATATAAAAGATGTTGTTTCCTGCTCTAGTTCTTTTGTCATTTACCTGATCACATGCCAGGGTGGCATACAGTATGTAGGGAAGACTACAATAAAATTATCCCGACGTCTAAGAGGACACCGCTACAATGTAAAACATAGTAGACTCGTCCACAGTCTTCCCAGACACTGCTTTGATATTCATAATAGCAATGAATTAGAATTGGTTATACAGCCCATTGAATATATCCCAGAGAAAGTACCGAACAGAATAAAGAAATTGAGTAGCCGTGAGATGTATTGGATTTATAAATTAAATACACTAAAACCACACGGATTGAACGAAATTTTTGAATCCGTGGTGTAAAAAATGTTTTTTGTTTTTTTTTTGGAGCCTGGTATTTATTGATTAATCTGATACATATATATATTTTTATTACCCTTTTAGTTTTATTTTTATTACCCTTTTAGTTTTATCATTGGTGAAATTTACAGTTTTAAAGAGTAATGTTTTTAAATAGTATTTTAAACAGTTTATATAGTTCTATGATACACGTTTTATGAATGAACTTTTATGAATGGAAATTTTGACTTTTTATGAATGAATCTTAATCAATGGACTAGTGAGTAGTCAACTAATTGATGAGTTGTTGTTTATAATTAACATGCAGATTGAATCTATTATCTAATCTGGTTTTAATTAGTGTTTAGATGAGAATGTATATAAAGTTGTTTGAATTGAGCAGTTGATACATCTGAGGAAGCGAGTGTTTAACTTGCGAAACGCGTAATGTACATTTATAATAAACTATTATCTCTTAGATAGTTTTTATTCCCTTGAGCGCTCGAGCACATTTCCCCTTGTCCCGAGAACTTTTCAGTTATTTGGATATCCGTTTGCCATTCCGAGCCCATAGCGCCCAATCCGAGCCCATAGCGACCAATCCGAGCCCATAGCAACTAATCATAGCCCATAGCGACCAATCAGAACCCAGAGCCCATAGCTACCAACCAGAGCTCATAGTGACCAATCAGAGACTACAGGAACCAATCAGAGCCCATAAAGACCAATCAGAGCTCAGCTTTTATTTTTCCAGAGCTCTATATGAAATGTAAGCTCTGATTGGTTGCTATGAGTTCTGGCTGGTTGCTGTGGGCTCTGATTGGTTACTATGAGCTCTGATTGTTGCTATGGGCAACAGAGCAGTCTTAGGCCATGTTCACACGGCTTAAAATGGGCCGTATTTCGGTCCGTAATTATGCGCCGAAATGCGCCAATTATGGGCCGAAAACGGCCCATTCATTACGGTCATTCACAGTTCTCATAGAGAACTATGGATTACGTCTCCTCTCCCCGCCCAGTGAAGCCGCCAGGCGGGGAGATAATTGACATGTCACTTTCTAGCGGCGTATACGCGCCACTAGCAGTGATTGTCTATGGGCCGGCGAAGTGCCGGCCCCCCGCTCACTGCCCTGCTACCGGCCACACGGCGTAATTGCGGGGTGAAATTACGCCCCTCAGTAAAGCCGTGTGAACCTAGCTTTAGGCCTCGTTCACACGGCTTATTTGCCCGCGGATTGGCGCCGTACTCCGCGCCGGATTTGCGCTGCAGTACGGCTCCAATCCGTCGGAGTCATTACGGTAATCCACTGCTCTCATAGAGAACAGTGGACTCCGTCGCTCCTCCCCGCTCGGCGAATCCGCCGCGGGGGGAGAAAGTGACATGCACATTATTTACGGCGCGGACGCGCCGTAGATAGTGCATTGTCTATGGGGCCGGCGGGCTGCTCCCCCGCCGCGCTCCCGCCCCGCCCCTTATTCACGCCGGCATTGCGAGCGCAATCCGGCTCGCGAATCCGGCATGAATAAGCCGTGTGAACGGGGCCTTACTGCTGGACAGTTTTCATACATAGGGCCCAGAATTCCAAAAAATGTAGCTTTGAGGTTGGAGCGATTGTGCTGCTCTCAGCTGTTTCTCCACCGCTGTCTTCCGAAAGTGAAAACAGGGCTCTGTCGAAACAAGCGCACACATTTCCCATTGAGCAATTTTCTACTCGAAAACTTCTGTTAGGAAACCATAAGGAAGCACGAGCGGCTCTGAGTTCTTTGTAGTAATATCTGCAGGAGAAGATGTCGGCTATTGCAGGCACTAGTGATGTGCCCACATCAATATCTACATGTAACCCAGGGATAGTTGGCTTTTGGTTGAAATTTCAGGATGAACATAAAATTTCTTGCAAAATTTTTAAATGCACTAAATGAGCCGCTCTCTTCCCTTTTAGATTGCACTTGTCCAACTGTTCAGTGTTTCAGTACTTTTTGCACAGCAGAGGCTGCACTACTGAGAGATGGCGGTGACCGCATGTTCTCTTATGGCTCCTGTTAGATCCCATCACCAGCCACATCAATGGTCACATACACTACTCACAAAAAGTGTGACTCCCTAACTTTTTGTGAGTATTGTATGTGACAATTGATGTTGCTGGTTATGGGATCTAACAGGAGACATAAGAGAACATGCTGTCACCGCCATCTCTCAGTAGTGCAGCCTCTGTCTTCAGGACCTATAACTTCAAGCATCTTCTATCAATCACTCTGATCTGAGTAATTTAACCCCATGTGCTCAATAGCAACCGGGGCACCTGAGTAGTTTTACAAAGACAAGGGGATCCCTCTGTTACTTCATGTGATTGCCGATCACAGATGGGCTGCCATGGCACCAAGGGTACTAACAATTGCCCCCAGGTCTGCCCTTTGTCTATGGATTCTTTGGTAATAATACTTTACAGTTTCGGCTTATTTCATTGCACTGTTGAAGTGATCAGGTAATGTTCAGGTTCCTTATAGTAAATGAACAAACCGGGGAGGGGGGGGGGAGAGAAAAAAAAATACTACAAAGTAGATAAAACACAACAGCCATAATGAAGGGAAGATTAAAAGTGTAAAATTAGTTATCCTGTGCGGGGAAGGACATGAAAAGGAAACATAATGTATGTATTATGGCAGAATGACAGCCAAAGGCTTAACAATTGCCCCCAGGTCTCCCATGTATGTAGTGAGCCTACGGGAATAATACACTGCAATTTAGGAGTATTTCATTGTACTGTGGAAGTGATCAGGGGATCACAAGTTCAGATCCCTTAGGGGGAAGTGGGTTCAGGAACTTTTCTTCATGTTATCGCCCACCACCCCAACCCCTCTTATCATTCCCAGCCTATTGCTATCACATCCCCCTGTACAACCCCCAGTGGGGGAGGAGGGTACCAGAACTTTTGTTCATGTTATCGACACCCACCCAGAGCTGCCTTAACAGCATTATGGGCCCCTAGGCATAGCACTGCAGTGAGCCCTGCCAAAACACATGATTTCACACTAGGTCATGCCTTTAGCCACCCCCAAGCATACCCATATTATCACAACACTGGCAGCCTGCAGCCTAAAAGACTATTTGGCAAGGCAGGGAGCCTTTGGCTCCCTTTTCCAGCATGGTTTTTAACTATTTGCACATCCTAAAAACATGCAAACAGTTAAATAAGCAAAGCCAACCAAGAGATCCAGGGTATGTTTCTTGTATTCCTGGGCCATATATAGACCCCCAGGGGCCCCTATAATTGTGGGGCCCCCGGGCAACTGCCTAGTGTGCCCAATGGAAAGATGGCC
>JAODAL010051872.1:0-26389 GCA_025379985.1 Phyllomedusa bahiana | reverse complement strand
CCCACTCCCTTTTTGAAGCCGATGAAATTTTTGAAACTGTCGGGCGTTGTGGATTTGACGGAAGAAAGGCTCCGTGTCCGCATCTGTGTCCGTCTCCTCCTCCGTCGCTGGCGGGACCTGTTGTTTCAGAGTGTCCAACGATCGTTTCAGAACTTAGATCACCACAATGCTCATGCTGACAAGGGCATTGTCCGCACTGACCATTTTGGTGGCTTCTTCAAAACTGGCAAGGATGGTGCAGAGCTCTTTCACCTGCCTCCACTCTCAGTGGCTCAACACCCCGAGGTCCGCACCGCTGCTTGTCAGGCCATGTGTCACTTCGTATTGCGTAATGGCATTGCGCTGCTGCCACAATCGCTGGAGCATGTGGAGGGTGGAATTCCAGCGTGTTGCCACGTCAACAATGAGACGGTTGACGGGGAGGCCGAGCTGACGCTGCAACGCAGCCAGGCGGGACGAAGCAGGGTGCGAACGGCGGAAGTGCGAACTTAGACTTCGAGCCTTCCTCAGCAGGCAGTCCAGACCCGGGTAGCTCTTTAGAAATTTCTGGACGACAAGTTTCATGACATGTGCCAGGCAAGGGATGTGCTCCAGCCTACCGATCTTAAGGGCGGCCAGCAGATTTCGCCCGTTATCGCACACCACCTTGCCTGGCACAAGGTTCTTGTCACCCAGCCAGCGCTCGGTCTCGTTGCGGAGAGCCGTCCACAGCTCCTGACCTGTGTGTGGACGGTCTCCAAAACAGATTAATTTCAACACGGCCTGGTTTCTCTGGGCACGTGATGCCACCAGAGAACCTTGGCAGAAAGAACCCTGCACCATCCCTGCGGTTTTGAAGAGCGTGTGCCGAGCATGAGAGCCACCGTCACCCCCAGAGACATCCACCCAGCTTACCCAGTGAGCTGTCACAGAGATATAGCGGCCTTGGCCGTGCTTACTAGTCCATGTGTCGGTGGCCAGATGGACTTTTCCGGCCACAGATGCAGACAACGCGCTTGAAATTTTAGATGACACCTGGCTGGCCAGGGCAGGGACGGCTTTTCTGGCAAAAAATGCCTGCTCGGCATCTGGCATTGGGGCAGGCAAGGGCCATGACGGGGCGGAACCCATCTGTGTCCACCAGACGGAAAGGCAACGTTTCCAAGGCCAAAAGCCTGGCAATGCCGACATTCAGGCTTTTGGCTTTGGGGTGGTTTGGGTAAAAGTATTTCTTCTGCTCCCAAACTTGGAAGACAGAAGGCTGGCTGCTAGACTGGCCGCTGTACGGCATGCAGGTCGTCAAACTGGCGGAAGGAGAAGGGGTAGGATGGGTCTCTGGTGGTGCTGGTGTACTCAGCAACGGTGGAGGCTGAAGCGGAGGCTGATCCCTGATCATGACTCTGAGAGACATGGGCAGCTGAGGAACGCTTGGTGGTGGCCGAGGAAGAGGAGGAGGTGGAGACAGAGGGTGTGACAGTGGTGGGAGGCCCGGCGTCGGTCTGGCCTTTTTTGGCCAAGTGTTGCCTCCATTTCAACTCATGCATTCACTGCATGTGACTAGACATGTTGGTGGTGGTTAAACACCTAAGGTTCTTGCCTCTACTTATGCGTTTATGGCAAAGGCGGCATATGACATCGCTGGGTGAATCAGAGGCTTGCTCAAAGAAGGCCCAGGCTTGAGAGGTCCTGGACCTTTTTGATGGCGATAAGCGAGGGCGGGGTTTCTGCTGACCGTGGCTTGCGGAATCATATCAGCGGACTTCTGCGACCGCCCGCGCCCGTTTTGTGGCGGAACCCAAACTGACACAACCCCAACGTCTTCCTCCGCGTCCAGTGATGAAGCGCTCGCAAGCAAATTCTGCTGAAAAGACCACGTGGATCTACAAATGTCGTCATTATCATCATCAACACAGGTGACTTCGTCGTCCTGACATTCTGCAATCCAGGAGCTGCGGGCTACAAGCAAGAGGGACTGTAAGGCGTTGCCGACCGCCCGGCATTTTTGCCAATTGACCGGCTTCCTTCTCCTCCTCTGATGGCATCAGTAACTGGGCGTCTGAGCAGAGAAAATCATCCTCTTTGGCCTCTTGATCTTTTAACATGCCTTCTGATCCCAACCGCATTTTGTCATCAAAGAGGTCTTCAGAAAATGGATTATCCACAGTGGTGGGTACACGAGTTGACATTTGGGCTGCTTCATGTTGGACGGATGCTGATGATGCTGATGACGACATTTGTGGCCGTGACTGGGAGGACGAGGAGGTAAGACTGCTGGATGCAGGTTGCATTAACCACTGCAGAACAGATTGGCGACGCTGTTCGTTACTGAGATTCACAGGGCCCTGACCCAGCGATGACAGGCCTGACGGTCCTGCAACTGACGATCCGCTGGCATGCGTGTTGTCGCCAGCACTGGAAGGAGCACCTTCTCTCGTACCTCTACCTCCACGTGCTACCCCCCACTTGGCTCGCTTACCACCTGCATTTCGCTCCATGTTCAGAAATATAAAAAATTTTAGAAGGTATGGAAGAGCTTTGGAAAGTCTCTTATTAAAAGACGGCAAATCACAACTATTCTCAAATCCCTCAAATAAAAACAAAATTGCTGGATTCAAATTTAACTGCAAGGTGGCTCTATCAACACAGCTGGCCTGCGCCAAAGTGAAAAAAACACGTATCTGAAATGTATACTGATAATAAAAGGTATTTTTTGGCACCTATCAACCTGTGGTGACTACAAAGTTGCTGGATTCAAATTTAACTGCAAAGTAGATCTATCAACAAAGCTTGACTAACCAAAAGTGAAAAAAACACCTGTCTGAAATGTATACGGATATTAAAAGGTATTTTTGGCACCTATCAATACACCTGTGGTGACTACAAAGTTGCTGGATTCAAATTTAACTGCAAGGTGGCTCTATCAACACAGCTGCCTGCGCCAAAGTGAAAAAAACACGTATCTGAAATGTATACTGATAATAAAAGGTATTTTTTGGCACCTATCAACCTGTGGTGACTACAAAGTTGCTGGATTCAAATTTAACTGCAAAGTAGATCTATCAACAAAGCTTGACTGTACAAAAGTGAAAAAAACACCTGTCTGAAATGTATACGGATATAAAAAGGTATATTTGACACCAATCAGTACACCTGTGGTGAATAAAAAGTTGCTGGATTCAAATTTAACTGCAAGGTGGCTCAATCAACACAGCTGCCTGCGCCAAAGTGAAAAAAACACGTATCTGAAATGTATACTGATAATAAAAGGTATTTTTTGGCACCTATCAACCTGTGGTGACTACAAAATTGCTGTATTCAAATTTAAGTGCAAGGTGGCTATATCAACAAAGCTGGACTGGGCAAAATTGAAAAAGAACACCTATCTGAAATGTATACTGAGAATAAAAGTGGAGTTTTGCACCTAACAAATAGACCTGCAGTTACTAGAAAAGATCTGTATCCTAATATAAGGCAATGCAATGTCTAAACAAAGTTTTGGCTGTACAATATCCAGTATCCTTTATAGAGCTTGACTGTGTTCGCCCGCGGGGGCCCCTCCCCACTCCCCCCCCGTGACTTTACAGCGGTAGATGCTCCTTTAAAATTCTCTGCCTAACTACCTAAAATCTGCAAATCTCTGATCTAACTAACTTCTAAGGATCACAGCTAAAAGTAGAGCTGTCTCTGTGAAAAAATAAAATAATTTCGCTGAGCTGTTTGCTGAGCTGTTTGGACAGAGGCAGAAGCGCACGTCCTATGCTATGATGACGCTGACAGACACTGATCATGAACAGGAAGGGCTGTTCTATGTAAAACGAGGTCATGTGATTTTTCCAGCCAATCGCAAACCTACAACATCCCAGTCATCGTCGCACACACATCTCACCCTGCTCTATTCTGTAAGCTGATTTGCTGGCCGCCAAAATGACAGGAAGTGCCGAAAATGGCGCGATATTAATAGATTATGCACAGATTTTAACCTAAATTATCGCGTGATCTAAAAAATCCGATCAACGTAAATACCATGCCGATTTCAACTTTGTCGATAATTATCGCTCAACACTACTCGCTAGTGTTACAAGGTCTCAGATGTTATTGGAAAGCAGGTGTGCTAAATTTGGTATTATCGCTCTCATTCTCTCCAATACTGGCCACTGAAAGTTCAACATGGCACCTCATGACAAAGAATTGTTTGAGGAACTAAACTAAAAATTGTAGCTGTAAATAAAGATGACTTAGGCTATAAGAAGATTGCCAAAATCCTGAAAACTGAGTTGCAGCTTGGTGGCCAAGACCAACAGTGGCTTAACACAACAGGTTCCACTCAGAAAAAACCTCGCCATGGTCAACAAAAGGAATTGAGTGCACATGCACATTGTCTTTTCAAAATAGACGTACGAGTGCTGCCAGTGTTGCTAAGTATGCCAGTATGGTGTCTAAGTTTCGACGCGGCTTGCCTGTGTGTTTGGCGCAATATGAAACTTAGGCGCATAAGTAATGCATGTATAAAGGATATAGATAGGATGGAAATAAAAGAAAAGTCATTAGAACAGCATGTCAGTGAGTAGTAACTATGGTACTGATCTTGCTTGGTGGACCACATCTTCAATGGGTTATTCAATGTAAAATTAGTTTTCGATTCTATTAATTTTAAATACATTTTATAGGAGAAATTTTTATATTTTTGGGATATCATATATTTTTATATTAATTTTATATGATTATATTTTTATTAAATTTATATAATTTAATTGTATATAGTTTGATAATTATCATAAATTACTTTTTATTATTGCAATGGTGTAAGTTGAGAAATATTGGAATTTTTTTTCCCTAACAGCAAATCTAGCTCCACTTCGACTCCTTAGGCTCAGGCAGACGACATTGAAATAAGTCAAACTGTTCGAGCAGTAATGCGCCTAGTTTTGCGGAAACAAATTTATATATGTGTCTAATAGAGATGAGCGAACCCTAAAAAGTTCGAGTAGAACCTCGAACTTGAACCGAACTTCGAACCCCACTAAAGTCAATGGGAGAAGATGTTCTGGTTAATTTTTATACCCATACAGGTGAGGAGAAGCTACAAATAGCATCCATAACAGTAAAATGGATCAACGAGCAACTTAGTGAAGTCACAGAACAGAGTCACAGAAAAAATTCACAGGCTAAAATAATTAATTCCTTTTAATGGCTAAGTGAAGAGATGAGGTCAGTGTAGCTATAGGAGGTTCAGCGGTAGCAGCTGCTATGGGGCCCCTTTGATACGTAAGAAGACACCGGTATTGGAAATGACACATGGTGACTGGCAAGAGCCCCCTGTCACTTTTTTCACCAGGGCCCAAGAACATGTGATAAATGTGATGGCAGCAAGAACATCCCAATGGGGAACATGGAGGTTCAGCTGGCAGGGCCGTAGTTATTGGGGTGCAGTGGTAGCCAGGGCTGCCGTCAGTCATCTATTAACCATTTCAGGGCCCCCATTCAGCTAAATCAAATGGGGCCCCCACCCATTACTAGTTCCTATTTTTTAACATATGCCTGGGCCCTTTTTTGATGAGGGTCCCGGACAGGAGTACTGCCCTATTGGCACCCGTGCCAGTTACAATGTGCCATTTCCAATACCGGTGTCTTCTTATGTGTCAAAAGAGCTTTTGGAACACATCAGGATGCAGAGCCCCATAGTGGCTACTACCGCTAGGGGTGCCAATATTGCAGTACAGGCAATACTCCTGTCACGGGCCGTAATTGAAAAGGGGCCTACAAATCTGTTAAAAAAAATAGGAAGTAGTAATGGGTGGGGGCCCAATTTGATTTAGCTGAATGGGGCCCTGAAATGGTTAATAGATGACTTACGGCAGACTGACTGATGACTGATGCTAATAGATGACTGATGGAATGTGTATTTCACATTGTCAAGAAGACTAGACTAGTTTACTAGTCGGTGACATCTACAACCGGGGCAACAAAATCATCAGAGATCCACGCTAGATTCATTTTCATAAATGTCAAACAATCCACATTCTCAGGGGAAAGATGGATATGTTCATCAGTTATCACCCCGCCAGCTGTGCTGAAGGTGCGTTCTGAGATTCCGCTGGCTGCCAGGCAGGATTACATTTTTATGGCATGTTGAGCAAGTTCAGACCATGCTCTGAATGCAGTCTCGGTGTGCCAGAATGCTGCCCTGCCTTGCAGGCATTGGTGAGTTGGTAAAAACCGAGTTAAAAATGTTAACCAGTGTGCTTTTGCCACACTGCCTGCTACTGCTGCGGCTACTTGCCATTCTACTGCTGTCACGTTGCTGACGTTGTTCCATCGTAACATTAGAATGTGAAGAAGATGCAACAGATGTCTTGCGTTGGTTAATGAGCACTGTCTCAAATTCCTGCATTCTGCTGTCAATTTGTGTGGGTGGAAGGAAAGTGCTCCCTTTTGATTTGTAATGTGGATTAAGGAGGGTGGCCACCCAGTAATCGCTGTTCATTTTTATTGCCCTGATTTGTGGGTCTGTTAGCAGCAGATTATCCATATCATTATCCAGTAGTTGAACAGCAAAAGGAACTTTATTCTTGAAGAGAACAAGTATAACTTCTCAGCACACATGAGAACATGTCTGCATCTATCAGTCCATCTGCAGTAAACAAGATCTGAGCTGTCTCTTCCTCTCAGTGTTTTTTTTTTTTTTAACAGCCTAACTTTATCAACAATGACAATATCCCTTGACAAAGGCTCACACATGCAATACATACAAAAGTGGTTGTTGCACACAGTAATAAGTATTATTCCAACACCCCCACTCAACAACTACTTATCCAATTAGTCCCATCATCTTCCTGAAATCTTCAAACTTGGTTCTTGGCAATGGCTTTGTCATGGCATCAGCTATCATCTTGTCAGTTTCGCAGTAGACAAAGTCAATGATACCATGTTCCACTAAATCTCGCAGGTGGTGATGTCTTACATCAATGTGTTTAGTCCTGGCATTGATCCTTTCACTGCTGGCGAGTTTAATACATCCTTGGTTGTCTTCATAAATCGTAACAGGTTGAGTTGGAGTTTTACCAAGATCCTCTAACAGTTGGTTCAACCAAATTACTTCTTGACTGGCATGAGCTGCAGAAATGTATTCTGCCTCTGTAGATGATAACGCAACTGACACCTGCTTTCTGCTTGACCAAGAAATTGGACTTTCTCCTAATTTAAATAAGTAACCGCTTGACTTTCGATCACTTAAACTCGGCCAGTCTGGTCCACGTAAGCTGTGAGCTTTAGATCACCATTTGCAGATATTTTTAGATTCACGTCTTGAGTTTGCTTCAGATATTGAAGGACTCTTTTAACTGCATTCCAGTCTCTTTGACGTGGCTTACTTACATGTCGGCACAGTATACCCATTGTCGCTGTGATATCAGGACAAGTAGTTGTGGCTATGTATAGAAGTGCCCCCACTGCTTTCTGTAACTCTCATTGTTAGGTAGTAGATCATTTCTCCTTCCAACTTTAGGTAAGATGGATCCATTGGTGTTGAAATGCCTTTGGCTTCTGACATTCCAAACTGGTTGAGGACTGTGACAATTTTAGCTTTCTGGTTGAGAAGGAACTTCCATCTTCTTCTCTCTGGATCTGGATTCCCAGATAATGTGTCACATTTCCAAGGTCCTTTGTTTCAAAATGTTGGTTCAAAATTGTTCATACTTTTGTAATTTCAGCTTGTTATTGATGTGCTATGCATGACATCATCAACATACAGGAAGAACATACATCCACTTATCTGCTGTACATTTAGTGTATAAACACGGATCAGCTTGACTTCTTCTATAAATCCCTCTTTCAGCAGAACGTCATTCATCTTAGTGTTCCATGCTCTTGCTGATTGTTTTAGGCCATAAAGAGATTTTTGCAGTTTACACACAAGGTGTTCTTCTCCTTTTTTAATATAACCTTCTGGTTGAGTCATATACACCTCTTCTTCAATGTCACCATTTAGAAAAGCTGTCTTAATGTCAAAATGTCTTACTTTCATGCTTTGCACCGCTGCTACAGACATTAACACTCTAAATGTTGTTTGTTTAGCGACTGGAGAAAATGTAGCATCATAATCTTCTCCATATTTTTGTAAGTACCCTTTTGCAACTAGTCTTGCCTTGAATCCATGCATGTTACCATCAGAGTCATACTTGGTTTTGAAAATCCACTTACATCCAATTGCTTTCTTACCCTGTGGTAGCTTGGTAATTCTCCATGTCTGAAGCTGTTGAAGAGATTCCATTTCTTCATCTGCAGCTTTAATCCATTTCTGCTTTTCATGGACTGGTAATAGTTGCATCTCTTCCCATGACTGAGGCTCTGACTCACAATGTGTCTTCACCATGTAAGACAGGCATTTAGCTGGAATACCTATTTTGCACCTGTTGGATCTCCTGATTAAAGGTTCAGCAGGTATTACAGTTTCCTCTTCAGTAACTTGAGAGTCGACCCACACTTCAGCGTTTTCTTCCTTGTTTTCTTGAGTTTGTGACTGTGGTTGCTTCTGTGGCTCAAATGGAATTACTGGAGTAACTTCATGAAATTTGAGTGATACGGAGTTTTCATCTATTACTACATCTCTGCTGATTGTCACCTTGTTGGTCTCTGGGTGCAGGATTCTGTATCCTTTTTGGGTTTCACTGTAGCCTACCAGGACTCCTTCCTTTGCATGAGCTTCCCATTTTGTACGCTTTTCTCTAGGAACATGCACAAATGCTTTACTTCCAAATATTCTTATGTGCTTTAATTCAGGCTTCTTTTTGTTCCATTGCTCATATGGAGTTTTCTTTGTAGCTTTCCCTGGTAATCTGTTTTGAAGATAGCAAGCAGTCATTATTGCTTCTCCCCAATATGTTGTTGGTAACTCGGCATCAAAAAGCATACTTCTTCCACTTTCACAAAGAGTTCGGTTTTTCCTCTCTGCGACACCATTCTGTTCTGGGTGGTATGGTATGGTAGTCTGGAACACGATTCCATTCTTTTTTAATATGGCTTGTGCCTTTCCACTTGTGTATTCAGTTCCATTGTCAGCACGCAACGTCTTTGGCATTCTTCCAAATTTGTTGGATACTTCAGCTAGGTACTCTTCTAGTTTCTCTGCAACTTCATCTTTGCTATGAAGCAAGTACACAATTGTATATCTGGAGTAATCATCAATAAATGTGAGAAAATATCTCTTCTTTCCAGGTGTTTGAGTACTCATTGGACCACACACATCTGTATGAATCAAGTCCAGTGGCTGTGCTGATGTAGTGGTGCTGTGTTTAGGAAATTATTTCCTTGTCATTTTACCTTTAAGGCAGCTAGTACACTTCATCTTCTGACTGCATTGGTCAATTGTAACGCCGTTAGCAAGCTCTTCCTGAACTAGCTTTCTTATTGCTTCTGGGTCCCTATGCCCAAGACGTCAATGCCACACAAGGATGCAATTCTCATGTTCTTGTTTGATAGTATAAACAGCCTCCTGATATTGTAACTGGTACCATCCATCTTTGATATTTCCTTTTGCAAGAGTATGACCCTCTCTTGTGATGATGCAGCTGTCATCCATAAAATTTAACTATCATTCCCTGTCTTGTGAGTTTCTTCACTGATAACAGTTGCTTTCAAGACTTGGAACATAGAGCACATCCTTTACTTGGATCTTTCTGGTTTCTGTTGGAGAGACTTGGCAGTGGAGGTAGCCATCTCCTATTCCTTCTGAAGTTATATACTGACCATTGGCTAAGATGACTTTTTCTGATTTGCTTTGGTCCAGGTTAGAAAAGAAACTTCTGTTATTTGTCATGTGGCTTGTGGCCCCGGAGTCTATACACCATACATGTCTTGCTGATCTGCCTGTACTTGTATTAAATGCTGATTCAGCACACACAGTGTCCTTTTCTTCTTTAATAGCACTTTTGGCTTTCTGATTGTTCCCTTTTTCTTTAAGCTGATTCATTTTTGCTTTCCAGATTCTGCAATTTGCCTTTATGTGACCAGTTTTCCTGCATACAAAGCATTCACGTGTTTCCTTTACATGACTCTTATGTGTTGTATGATCCTGAGTCTTTAATGCAGATTCTGTGGTGGACATATCACTGCTGCTTGTACTCTCTGTTTTTTCTCTTGTACTCATCCACAAGCTTGCCTTTCACATACTCTAATGTGAGCTCATCATCAGGCCGTGCATCTAGTGCAGTGACCAGTGTGTCATAGCTTTCTGGGAGACCGCTGAGTAACAGTGCAGCAACATGGAAGTCTTTTATGTTTTCGCCTATTCCGCGCAGACGCTCCACTATTTCTAGGGTGTCTCTGATGTAGTCCTGCATATTCTGGCCCTTACTTAACTTGGACTGATACAATTTCCTCATTAGATAAAGCTTATTGCTGAGATTTGTTCTTTCATGCACTTTCTGCAGCTCTTCCCACATGTCCTTTGCAGTGTTACATTTGCATATGTGTACAATCTGGTCATCATCTATAGTGAGGGAGATAGTGCTCTGTGCTTTCTGATCCTTCTCTATCCATTCCTCTGATGGAGGATCAGGCTTGGGCTCCTGTGTATATTTCCACGTACCTTCTCTTATTAGAAGCATCTTCACCTTGAATTTCCAAGATTGGTAGTTCTGGTTTGTCAGGCTTGGCACTGAGAATTTCACAGGATTGCTACTAGCAGCCATCTTATCTTCTTATTTATCTTCTCACTGTTCACACTTTACTGTTGTTCTGGGATACTGGAATACTTGGATACTGGGCCCATAACCTGTTAGCAGCAGATTATCCAGATCATTATCCAGTAGTTGAACAGCAAAAGGAACTTTATTCTTGAAGAGAACAAGTATAACTTCTCAGCACACAGGAGAACATGTCTGCATCTATCAGTCCATCTGCAGTAAACAAGATCTGAGCCGTGTCTTCCTCTCAGTGTTTTTTTTTAAACAGCCTAACTTTATCAACAATGACAATATCCCTTGACAAAGGCTCACACATGCAATTCATACAAAAGTGGTTGTTGCACACAGTAATAAGTATTATTTCAACAGGGTCATATTGCAGGTAATGTAGCATCCAAGCACTCATGTGTGAGATGCTGCCAGGATCTCCCAAGCCTTGGGGTCGAGGGGCATTTACCTGATCTTCCTCCTCTTCTTCCTCTTCCTCCTCCTGAAATATATGCCAACCTCTTACCACTGAAGGGTAATCGGTACCGGTGGTGTGCACCACTGCCTCATCATCCTCCTCCACTTCCTCATCCTGACAATCACCAGAGGCCTGGCTAGTGTCATGTCCTCTACTCTGTGAGCTGAACTCATGTCCTGCACACGACCTGGACCTCGAACCACCGCATAAAGGACACCGATACAATTGGGAAACAGTCGGGCCTTCTACATTCGATGGGGAGTAAGGCTCTGTGTCCGCCTCATCCTCCTTCATCACTGCCGGGACCTGCTACCTCAGAGAGTCTAACGCTTGTTCCAGTAAATAATATGACCACAATGGTCATGCTGACAACGCCATCGTCCTGACTGACCATTTTGTTTGCGTCTTCAAAACTATCAAGGATGTTGCAGAGATCCTTCACCTGCCTCCACTCTCTGTGGCTCAACACCGCGAGGTCCGCACCACTGCTCGTCAGGCCATGTGACACTTCATACTGCATAATGGCATTACGCTGCTGCCACAATCGCTGAGAAAGTGGAGGGTGGAATGCCAGCGTTTTGCCACATCAACAATGAGACGGTTGATGGGGAGGCCAAAATGACACTGCAATGCTGCCAGTCGTGCCAAAGCAGGGTGCGAACACTGGAAGTGTGAGCTAAGACTTCGAGCAGACAGTTAAGACCCGGGTAGTGCTTGAAAAAATTCTGCACAACCAGGTTCAGGACGTGTGCCAGACAAAGGATGTTCGTAAATCTACAGATCCTAAGGGCGGTAAGGAGATTTCTCCAATTTTCACACACCCAAAACAGATTAATTTCAGAATGGCCTGGTATCACTTGACACGTGATACTGTTGTGGATGGGAACAAAGATTATATATGTGTGATCCTTTGTGTCTCTATTTTAATGTATTAGTTAGTATATACTTCACATATACATATATATATTATATACATAATAGGCACATACTTGTATAGTACAGCATGTAAAAGCTGTAGGTATATCTTTTGTCATTAATGTGTTAAACAAAATGGCTGCCTGTAGTAGTTTGTATAGGTCGCCGTGTAATCCAAGATGACGCCTTGCAACGTGGGGCATGGGCTTAGATCTGATTTATTAACCGAAAACTGAGCTGGTGAGGCTTCTACTGGCGGACACAGATGAGAGATAAAGGCGCCATCACTCTTCTGAATATCTGTCCGGATAAGCAAAGTTTAAACTTTGCTTATCCGAGCAGATTGTTCGTCTAGTGGAGACTGTACTATGTTTCATTCGGTTAATTGTTAGATCACGCTGACAGGCAACCAGTCGGCCCATGCTATTGAACCTATGACCTGTCAAATTAACTCCTTGTGGGGTATTTTCTGTTTTATGTGTATTGAATGTTTTGGAGCTGATTGAAAGCAGAGCTGGGACGCAAGGTGTTAAGCCAGCTGAGAACAGAGCAGAAATGCTCTGTGGTTTATGAGAATCTCCCCTGGGAGATCTAAGTCCCTGCGGTGGGAGCAGAGGACTGGTCAGCTGGCTTGGAGGAAAAAAAGCATCTTGTGATAAAATTGAGAATTCATTTGATGGTGGAATCATGAATTCAGGCTTTCCTTGGTGTAGAGGAAGGCTGAGACAGCTGCCTGAAATCAGTTTTTTAAACTGATTGAAAGCAGAGCTGGGACGCAAGGTGTTAAGCCAGCTGAGAACAGAGCAGAAATGCTCTGTGGTTTATGAGAATCTCCCCTGGGAGATCTAAGTCCCTGCGGTGGGAGCAGGAGACTGGTCAGCTGGCTTGGAGGGAAAAAAAGCATCTTGTGATAAAATTGAGAATTCATTTGATGGTGGAATCATGAATTCAGGCTTTCCTTGGTGTAGAGGAAGGCTGAGACAGCTTGCCTGAAATCGGTTTTTTTAAACATTTTGATACGTCTGTCGTCTGTGAGTCTGTCGTGTGTGTCCTGCAGATAGAAAACAAAGAAGTTTTGGTATGTGAGTTTTGAGTTTAGTGCACAGCGCCATCTGCTGGTTTTAGAGTGTAAGAATATTAGATAAGAGTCTCATTGTTGATAGGAAGAAGTAAGTGAAGTAGTCTGAAGAATTTGCAAGTAGCTGAAGTGTGATTTATGACCTCAGAAAGTATTTGTGATAAGAGAATGGAAATGTCTGAGGGTTGATACAGAAAGAAGGTAGATTGAAGGATTTTGGAATGTTTGTTGATGGCTGAATCCTGGTACAGTGTAACTAGATGGATTCATAGAGAAGGGTGGGGCCCTGGGGGTGCAGCTGCCAGTGTATCATCCCCCAGGAGAAGTTTCTGAAACAAAGGAAAGTGTGAATACTGTGCCGACGCCCTGTAATGGTGGAGGGACTTGTCCTGGGGGTGGAGAGCAAAGTTAGGGGTGTAGACAGAACTGCTGCAACAATAGGGAACCACGCCCCAGAAGCAGCCCACCTGTGTCACAAGTCACCCTGCCCCCTGTAGCCACACCTACTGCTCCAGCCCTGCCCAGTACACCCAGACTACCTGAACCTTTAGTGCCACTGCCCGCCCCTTCCATGTCACTTCCTACTCCAGCCCCGCCTACTGCTCCCATCAGGATGTCACATCCTCTTCCTTCTGGGTTAATGCCCGCCTCTTCCTGGGTCACCACTTTCACTTCCTGGACCAAGATGGTGGAACATAGTACTGTATGTCCAATTATGGATGCAGATACTGGGGATATGTGGTGACCAGACCCAGCCAGCCCTACAGTGGAGAACCTCATGGTACTGGGAGGAGAAGATACAGTGGGAGCAGGCTCTAACAGCATGAGGATGACAAGGGAGGAGGAAGAACGAGCGGATGAGCTCATAGGACAAGTCAAGCAAATAGTCGGCTTGCTGCTGCAGGGGGCACACCAGCTGACCCACTGCATAGCACACCCCGGGAAAGACACTGGAGGAGCAGTCAGCTGACCAGTGGAGAGGGCACAGGAATTGACTACGGCAGACCCCCTGATCTTATAGGCCTCACTGCAAGGGAGGGGTGCGAAGGCCCGAACATAGTATCTTACATTCCCACCGCGTCAAGCGTCTGTCTTAACGGGTGAGTTGCCGGACCCTGAGAAACAACCTATGCCCTATTACAGAAAGATTTATGGTCCTTGTCAGAGGTTAAAGCAGGGGATTCAGACGGGCCCATTGTGGCTGAATCCCTCATCAAGCCGTCAGATATGGATGAGGTCACTGCTGCCTCCAGAGTGTAATGTTGTGAACAGCTGAAACAATGGGCTGGGGACAGACTTTCAGATCAGGCATTGACACTGACAGACTTCACTCAGGATAAAGGGGAAACAGTGGAGAAATATCATGCATGGATAACTCAGATGTTCTCTGATTTAGGATTTTCTTCCTTTGAGAAGCCGCATGCTCGGATGCTGACCAGTGCCTTTGTGGATGGCCTGCTGGAACCCATCAAGAAGCAGATGAAGATGGTTCGGCCTGAGTACAAGACTCTACCAGTTGATGTGGTGCTTCTAGTTGCAAAAGGCATCGAGAGCAATCTGCCTGCGGGATATGTGTGATGAAAGCCTGCTCCTGGGATGGTGGCTGACGTATGTGAAGACCCTGGAGCTTACAAGCCAAGACCACCGCTTACTTGCTTGAACTGCAACAGAGCAGGACACTGGCCCCCCTGCAAAACAAGAAGAGGAGGACACCACAAGCTAGATACTCAGACCCTGCTCCTGATGTCTGTCCTATTCCTGAAGCCCAGCATCCATAGGACAGGGATATCCACTCTTGTGCAAATTCTGGTATGAGGCAGTGAAGACAACTCCCTTCCACTTTGATGAAGATGCTTAGAGTCCTTCCAGAAGCTGAAGAAAGCTATTGCCAGTGCCCCTGCACTAGGCATCCTGGCCTACCAGAAGACCTTCAAGTTCTTTGTATCGGAAAGGGAAGGACATGCCCTGGGAGTTCTAGCACAGGCCCATGGAGGCCGAAACAGACCAGTTGGAGACTACTCTGCAAGACTGGACCCAGCTGCAAGGGGAGGACCTTCCAGTTTACAGACTGTAGTTGCAGCCCAAGTGCTGCTGGACAAGACAGCGGATATCGTAGTCGGACGCTCCCTCATCCTTCTGGCTCCACGTGACATCTCCGCCATTCTCAACCATGGCTTCTCTCATCAGCACAGCATCTCAGGCTTCAGTATTCTCTCCTCCTGCCGGATAACGTCAATCTGCTGCGCTGTTGTGTTCTTCATCCAGCCACCTTACTTTCCCTTTCTCAAGGGGGGAATGAGGATGAAGAGGAATTGGAAGAATCCGGTGCACATGAAGAAAGCACTTTCACAGCAACAGGGCATGTTGTGATTTGTTTTCTCGGTGCACCTTTTGTTATTTTTAAGATAATTTGAACCCACAAAGGGCTGGATAGCCCCTTTGAGGCTACTTTCCATTACAATAGTACCCGTCGAGGATGAGGATCTGGACTCTGCTCCATTCCAGCAGTGTGGAAAAGTGTAAATGCTTGCTTGGCATCTGATATTGGGGGCATGCCAGGGTCATGATGTGGCAGAACCCATCTGTGTCCACCAGTCGGAAAGGCAACATTTCCAAGGCAAACAGCTCGGCAATGCCGACATTTAGGCTTTTGGCTTTGGGATGGCTGGGGTGAAAGTGTTTCTTCTGCTCCCACACCTGGTGCACAGAATGCTGGCTGGCTGGTGGACTGGCTGCTGTACGGCATGCAGGTCAGACTGGTGGAAGGGGAAGGTGTAGTCTGTGTTGATGGTGGTGGGAATCTACCGACAGTATTTGGGACTTGGGATGGTGCTTGCGGATGCTGCTCCAGCACATCGGCAGCAGAGGACCTCTTGGGCTTGGAAGTGGCGGAGGCAGAAGATGTCACGGTGGTTGGAAGCCCAGGACCTGTGTGGCCTTTTTTCTCCAAGTGATTCTTCCACAGCAATTCATGCTTTACATGCATGTGCCTGTTCATGCTGGTGGTGGTTAAATTCTTTAGATTCTTTCCTCTACTGACGCGTTGAAAGCAAAGTCAGCATATGACGTTGGTCGGCGAATCTGAGGCTTGATCGAAAAGGCCCAGGCTTCACAGGTCCTGGACCTCTTCAACGGTGAAAACCTAGTAGCAGTGTTCCCGCTGCCACCACTGACCATGGCTGGTGGATTAATGTCAGCGGACTTGTGCGACCACCCTCTCCCTTTCTGAGGCCGGACCCGCACTGACACTACCCCACCATCCTTCTCCTCCACTGATGATGCGCTCACCAGCTGCTGCTCAAAAGACCACGTTGGATCCGCAATGTCATCATCATCACAGGTGACTTCCTCTTCCTGACAGTCTACATCCTCAAGCTGCGGGCTACAAACCACAGGCACTGCGAGGCACAGCTGACCGCTTGATATTTCTGGCAACGGACCAGCTTCCTTCTCCTCTGAGGGCATCAGCGATTGGGCGTCAGAGCAGACAAAATCATCCTCTTTGGCCTCTTGATCTTTTGAAATGCCTTCTGACCCCAACCGCATTGTGTCATCAAAGAGCTCTTCGAATATGGATTATCTAGAGCTGTCTGTTTATTGGGTGACATTTGGCCTTCAGGTTGGACTGATAATGATGACATTTGTGCCCTTGCCTGAGAGAAAGAGGAGAGAATGAAGGATGTGTTAACCATTAAAGAATGGATTGGTGCCGATCTTCGGTAATGAGACGCACAGGGAAACGACCAAGTGTGATGACAGGCCTGACTGCGACTGACGATGTGCTCGCTTGTGTGTTGTCCAGAGCACTGCAAGGAGCACCTTGTCTCGTACCTCTAGCTCCACGTCCTTTGCCCCTCCTTGCTCGCTTACCACCTCTAGTTTGCTCCATGTTCAAAAATATAAATATTAAAGGTCAAGATTTGTTCACAGTCTCTTATTGAAGAACTGTACTCCAAAGACAGCAAATCAACAGTGTTCTTAAATGTCTATGCTTTGCAACGGTCAAATAGGATTATAAACAGAATTTTTTCTATGCAATATTGGTGAAATGGAGTAGTATGAAAGAACCCTCACAGCAAATCAAGTGCTCTTAAATGCCTATACTTTTCAACGAGCAAATAGGATTATAAACAGAATTTTTTCTATGCAATATCAGTGAAATGGGGTCTTATGAAAGAACCCTCACAGGAAATCAAGTGTTCTTAAATGCATATACTTTGCAACGGGAACAAAGGAATATAAACAAAAAAATTTCTATGCAATATTGGTGAAATGTGGTCGTATGAAAGATCTCTCACAGCAAATCAAGTGCTCTTAAATGCCTATACTTTGCAACTGGCAAAAAGGATTATAAAAATATTTTTTTCTATGCAATATCGGTGAAATGGGATTGTATGAAAGAACCCTCACAGCAAATCAAGTGCTCTTAAATGCCTACACTTTGCAACGGGCAAATAGGATTATAAACAGAATTTTTTCTATGCAGTATTGGTGAAATGGGGTCGTATGAAAGACCCTCATAGCAAATCAAGTGGTCTTAAATGCCTATGCTTTGCAACGGGCAAATAGGATTATAATCAGAATTTTTTCTATGGAATATCTACACAAAACTCCCTAACTCCATAACCAGTAATGTGTCTGATTCCCTAAGCTAGCTGTCCCCCCTGAGTAATCTAACTAGCAGCTTTTCCTGTGTGAAATTGCTATTAGATGGTGTTTCAGCCTACTGGCAAACCAGCAGAGACAGGCAGCAGTTTGTTCACTACAGAGACTAAGGTCGAAATGGCGACTAACAGGAAATACAGTGACATACACATAAGACGGTCATGTGATTATAGCAGCCAATGAGATTCTACACCCTCACTGGTGACGTTTTTTACCAAACCCGCCCCCCCCCCCCCACCTTACCCCCGATGATCTGCACTAATTTGCTGGCCGCCAAAACTGAAGGAAGCAGCTGAAAAAGGCGCCGAACACCTATGCTGAACCAAACTTTTACCGTACTTGCTGCAAAAATTCGGTTCAGCTCAGGTTCGGAGAAACTGTAAAGTTCATGCCGAACTAACCATTTTCCGAATGGTTCGGCTCAACACTAGTGTCTAATAATACGAGTGTGGTGCCGCATGCCCCCGGAATGCCCCCGCATGTTAGGTGCCTTAAAAAGTGTTGAGTCTTACGAAAAATGCACCTAACACATTCGTTTGGCGCATTAGACATCGTAGTCAGCTCACTTTGGCACATTTTATGCCAGAAAAGGGTGAAAAACCTGATCATACATGTCTCCCAAAGTTTCACATGTTACATTTCAAAAATAGGGCTCTGTTAGGAAGGGCAAAACTGGCTGCAGCAGTAAGGGGTTAAAATGATTTCGATAAAAAGTGTGAAATTCAACGAACATAAGTCCATTTAAAGCTACATCAACCGAAAAAAAAGATGTATTGCTCTTGGGAGACTGTGACATAACATTTTTTTAAGCATGCGCAGTGTTAAAGATAACAGTTGGTGAAACATAAAAAACCTATAGATATCTGTTATCACTTTTATCATACCAAACCACAGAATTAAGGTACAGTCACAAGTTTTATATGCTGAACAGTGAACAGTACAAAATTTAAAAAGCAAAAATTGCTGTTTCTTTCTATTCCTAAAAAAGTTAAAATTAGTTAATAAGTTATATGTATACCAAAATAGTGGCATTAAAAATACTATCTCAAAAAATAAGAAAACAGAACGAGAAAATTATGCTCAGGATAGGCCAACTTAAGCCTCATGATCTCCTGTGAAAATGAAACAACTATGACCTAAAAAAAAAATCCCTTTAACAACAAAAATGTATTGAAGGTAATAAAGGTAAACTACTAAACAAAGCATGATTGGGAGACTAGTGAATATAACATGCACAAGCTAACAAATCCTCAAAAAGAAGCCTAATGCAATTTTGAAACCCTCAGTATGTTGCACTGAGGCCCTTCTATCAGTTGAAACTGTCCAGTAACTTTGTGGACTTTCCCAATAGAATTTATGATATTTTCAACTGCTGTGTACCTCTCTGATCATAGCAGAGTATAAGTGCTCTCATTTGTTAAGATTAAAATTGAGTAGAAAAGATTAGAGATTTTATAGTGCATGTACAGACACTCTCCATTTTTTGCACAGAAGAGGGCATCACACAGGAAAATGATTGTATCTGCTAAAAGTCAAATGCTGATAAGTTTAAAGATGTCCACTTATTAAAGAAAAACTAATAGCCAGCTCTTAGTGCCCAATTAAATTAAAAATTGACATTCATCTTCCTCCAGTCTCCGGTTTCAGCTCTGTGTCTCTCTGTTTCATTTCATAAGTAGATGCACGACTGCCTGCACCCATGACATCTTTGGGAGTACAAGAATAAAAACTGAAGACTGGAGAGACAGAGTGCTGGAACCAGGGACCATAAGTAGGTGAGCCTAAGTTTATTTCTTATGTTAATTGGGCCTCAGGAGCTGGCTATTATTTTTTCTTAAGAAGTGGACAACCCATCTAAAATATTAAGCACAGATAATGTTATAAAAAAAGAAACACATTACTAATCCGCCTTTGCTCCATCGCTGATGCTCCGGTCCCCTACGCCAGAGTGAGGATGTAAAATCTATTTGCCTCAACAATATCATCATGTAAGGTGCATAACCGCTGAGGCCAGTTGCTGTCTGCAGTGTTTACATAGATGTATCGAATGCCATAATTCCAGGAAAATAAATGAAGACTGGTGGACCACACCAAGGTATCGGCACTGAAGCAACAGGGCATTTAATAGGTTACTTGTCATGATTGTGCCTGACACACCCCTGGCTTCTGGCTCTGGTCGCCGTCCACGGACGTTGCGGCAAAAACCGTGGTTTCTGACATAACACCTTGCATTTACTAGTGTGAACTTGGTTTTCCTCCCTGCATTCTTGATTGATTCCTGGCCAACGCCCGTGGTCAGGAATCTTCCAGCACTCCACTGGTTAATCTTGCTCCTTGTTGGTTTCTGTTAATTGACAGCCCTTTGTTCCTATCAGGTCTTCTGTTACTTCCACCCATTACCTTCATCCTTTTGGTTGCTGGCAGGTATTTAAGGGCTGTTATACATCTTCCCCTTGTCTGCTATAGGTTTTGCTCCCTGCAGTTTGCCCATTATTTTGCCTGCTGCTCTTTATTTTTACCTGACCTGTATCTGTACCGCGTCTCCCGGCTGAAACCTGACCTTTTGCTTGGACTCCGTTTATCCCTTGTCTCATGTTTTTGTACTTCGCTGCCTTTCCAGTTGCCGACTTGGGACTGCCTGACTACGTGTATTTGTTCTGTGTTTGTTTGTCCTTGTCTGTGTTGCACCTTAATTAGTGCAGCCAACAGTCTTCTGGTTGGGGCCGGCCTATTAAGGAGTTGGGTTCCCCAAAAGGCATGGACAGGGGCTGGGACCAGTGTCAGGGCCTCACTTGTGTGTCCCTGACCGGTCCCTGACATTTCTAATGTTTTTTGTTTTTGTTTTTATAGCAATTTCTTACATTTTTGGAGAACCTATTTAATTATGAGGTACAGCTTTTTCTCATACCTCATAACAACATGTTTTTTCTTGAGCTTTCTTCAGGAAAGCGTGATTATAATAGCTGTTAAACGAAAATCTCTATTGCAACCATTGGAGACAACACATCCTCATTATGCCGTACAGGTAAAGCTATGTAAACTATACAGCTCCATACATTTAATTACCACGGTAAAACCTGTCTTTGTATCCTATGGCACCTTGACCACCTCTAAGCTCTCTATAAGTGTTGTGCTTCAGATTCGAGTCAAAGTTAAATTTAAACCTAATTTCAGTGGTTTAATATGGGTTAGCCAGAATTAAATCTTGCTGAAAATTTGCAGAAAAAAAATTGACCCAAGCTCCAACCCTAACCTTAGGCAGCATCTAGTGCACCCCTAACCTTAACTCCACCCTTAACCCTGGATTTCCCCATCTGCAGCCCAGCTGTTGCTAGTGGTGTTGTTCCTATGAAATTTTGAGGCATTTTTCTTTTAAAAATTTTTTTCCCCCCCATAAAACTTTTTGGGTATTGGTGAGGACTGAATATTGTGAGAAGTTCGGCCCAACTACTCTTACACTGATAAAATAGCTATTGAAGCAACACTGCTTTCTTTTTTTCCCTTTAATCATCTTCAGCACCCAGTGTTTTCATTCTCAATGACACCCTAGGTACACCACTTAAAGGAAAAAATGCTCGTGTGGGAAAACAATGATATCTTTTAATAGGAAATAAATATTACACTTTTAGGGCTACTCTTAGTGGGACCTGTGGAGCTATGAATGTTTCTAACCTTAACAAGTAGTAGCCCTACTTATAGTACACTATTTACCAAAAGTTTTCTAGGGCATGTATTGTTGGGGACAAGACGAGGACTCTTTGGGAACGAAAAACTAATCTGGTTTCTTGTTTTTGCACATACAAAGGGCTACGGCATTTGGACAAACTGGTATATCCATAAAAAAAAAAAACAAGCTAATTTTTTTTAAATTCTCTGTACAAGAAAAAAAAATTTTTCTAAAATAAAGCAATATGACCGTAGTTCTAGGTTTTTGCTGGATCTAGTGGTTAAATAGTGTTTTGACTTTAACAAGAAAAATGTATTATCAGGGGTATTCGACAATTTCCGATATTTAGAGCTGTTTTTAATGTTGCTATTACAATACCTAACTAATCATTACATTTTGTCTACAGAGAGTGTGAATGGAACAACTTCTTTATTTGTAGCTTATTGTTTACTTCTTTGTTTTGTTTCTGTAATTTGTTCACATAAAATATACACATAAAATCTATAAAAATAAAGACTACCAAAAATCTCCCCAGCTGCACTCTTCCTGCTATGTATTCAACAAATATATGTTCAGACTTGTTAAATCTAGAGCAATAGAAAAATAATGTAGAGAAAGCACAATCAAATAGATATCCAAATCCCCATTGCCAGTTCTCCATGATATTTTTTGTTTACACATTTTTGTTGCTTACATAGCACCAATATATTCCACAACACTTCATAGAGATTATTACCATTTAGTTCACTCCCAGACCCCAAATGGAGATCACAATATGAGTTCCCTATATAAGATATGCCCACACTAGGGTCAATTTTATAAGAAGCTAATCAACAGTTTTTGTTTTAAATGTAAGAGGAAACCTGGGGCCCCAAAATACGCCACACAAGTACCAGGTAAACATACAAAATAGATCCCATTTGTTTTTTGAGCTTGTGTCCCATGTACAACTGTGTTCTTGTTATGTATTCCATAATATGACCTTTTGCTTTTGCTGATCTCAATGTACAGCGGGTACGGATAGAATTATGACCCCTTAAAATTTTTCACTCTTTGTTTCATTGCAGCCATTTCATAAGATCCAAAAAGTTCATTTATTTGCTCATTAATGTATACTCTGCACCCCATCTTGAAATAAAAAAACAGAAATGTAGATATTTTTGCAAATTTATTAAACAAGAAAAACTGAAATCTCACAGAGTCATAAGTATTCAGACCTTTTGCTGTGACACTGATATTTAACTCACATGCTGTCCATTTCTTTCTGATCTTCCTTGAGATGGTTCTACTCCTTCATTGGATTTCAGCTGTGTTTAATTAAACTGATTGGACTTGATTAGGAAAGACATACACCTCTCTATATAAGACTCATAGTGCATGTCAGAGCACACGATAATTATGAGGTCTAAGGAACTACCCAATGAGCTCAGAGACAGAATTGTGGCAAGGCACACATCTGGCCAAGGTTACAAAAGAATTTCTGCAGCACTCAGGTTCCTAAGAGTACAGTGATCACCATAATACTTAAATAAAAGAAGTTTGGGACGACCACAACTCTTCCTCTACTTGGCGGTCCAGCCAAACTAAGCAATCGTGGCAGAAGAACCTTGGTGAGAGAGGTAAAGAAAAACCCCAAAATCACTGTGGCTGAGCTCCAGAGGTGCAGTAGGAAGATGGGAGAAAGTTCCACAAAGTGAGCTATCGCTGCAGCCCTCCACCAGTCGGGGCTTTATGGCAGAGTGTGCCGATGGAAACCTCTCCTCAGTGCAAGACATATGAAAGCCTGCATATAGTTTGCCGAAAAAACACATGAAGGACTCCCAGACTATGAGAAATAAAATTCTTTGATCTTATGAGATGAAGATTGAACTTTTTTGTGTAAATTCTAAGCGGTATATGTGGAGAAAACCAGGAACTGCTCATCACCTGCCAAATACAATCCCAACAGTGAAACATGGTGGGGGCAGTATGATTCTATGGGGGTGTTTTTCAGCTGCAGGGACAGAATGACTGGTTGCAATTGAAGGAAAGATGAATGCGGCCAAGTACAGAGATATTCTGGATGAAAACCTCTTCCAGAGTGCTCTGGACCTCAGACTGGGCCGAAGGTTCATCTTCCAACAAGACAATGACCATAAGCACACAGATAAAATATCAAAGCAGTGGCTTCAGAACAACTCTGTAACCATTCTTGGCTGGCCCAGCCAGAGCCCGGACATAAACCCAATTGAGCCTCTCTGGAGAGACTTGAAAATGGCTATCCACCAACATTCACCATCCAACCTGAGAGACTGGAGAGGATGTGCAAGGAAGAATGGCAGAGGATCCCCAAATCCAGGTGTGAAAAGCTTGTTGCATCTTTCCCAAGAAGACTCATGGCTATAGTAGCTCAAAAGCGTGCTTCTACTCAATACTGAGCAAAGGGTCTCAATACTTAAGACCATGTGATATTTCGGTGTTTCTTGATTAATAAATTTGCAAAAATATCTACATTTCTGTTTTTTTCTTTCAAAATGGGGTGCAGGGTGTACATCAATCAGCAAAAAATGAACGTTTTTGAGGTTACCAAATGGCTGCAATGAAACATAGAGTGAAAAATTTAAAGTGGTCTGAATACTTTCCGTACCCACTGTTTGCACCAGCCTCTAAACTTAAAGGGGTTGTCTTACTACAAGGATTGCTTTTTTATGTTAAAGATCTTGCGAAAACAAATCACTTTGCAATATGTGTCCATTGACAGTGTCCTACCTATTTCTAGATATCCCCTCTTGTATGGGCTGCAACAGCTACTCAGGTCGCTATAGCTACATACCTGTTTGTTCTCTCCTGATAGGCTGCCAGTGCTGGTCGCTATAGCTAAAGACCTGGTGTCCTCAGCAGCTCATCACTGCAGGCCAGTAGAAGTCAATAAACATTTCCCCTGAATTCAAAAATGAAACAAAGAAAACAGGACTGAGGTGACATGAATCAATATCGTGAGACAACACCTTTAAGCCTTATCTTGATGATTTTTTAGCCAAATGAAACTGACTTTGCTGACGTGTAATGAAATGTAATGTTGTCATTTAAGGGCTGTTTAGAATTTGTTTTTTCTCATTCTGTGGTATCTCCTGTGGTACAAATGGTACCCCATCATATACTCCAGCTAAGTTATAGAGGACAATAACGCAAACATAGACTTATTTGGACAACATTACCTCTATTTGGCAAACATACATGCTTTTTGTCCCAGTTACAAGTTCTACCATGGCACAAAAAGTGTGTACATAAGCAAATGTGATCCAAATAAGACTTAATTTGATCTTTTGTTTTCCATGGCTTTGCCACAGTATAAGTTGATGGATGCCAAGGACAATGACAAAAATTCAGTGTTGACCTTACTTTTTTCTGAGTCCTAGAAAACAGTCTAACTTTTAGTTTCCGTTAGCTCCATGCTCAATGAATGTTGGTTTCCCTAGACATATTCCTCAGACAATTTTTTGTAGTTATAAAGAAGCAGTGTCAAACTGGGTTGCCTTGGACCCACCAGTGAAGCAGATACTTGGGGCCCACCAGTGGAGTTAAAGAGAACCTGTCACATAGATTATGCCTCCCTTGCTGAGGGCAGAACAAGCTAGTGACAGACGTACTGTTTCCAGCGCTGTGTCCCTTATTCTGAAAGATGCTTTAGTTTTCGTGCATTTAATGCTCAAATCTGCAGTTTTCAGCCAGAAGAGTCATTCGAAGAGTCATTCAGAGAGTCAGTTTTTTTTCAAACCCCGCTCATCTGAGGCTAGCCCCGCCCACCTCAACTGATAAACCTATTACTTTGAATAGGTAGAAACATGTGAATAACTGTAAATGGGCGGGGCTAGACTTTGGTGGGCGGGGCCAACACCTGCTCATGAATAAGATTTGAGGATTAAATGCTCTAAAACTACAGCATCTTACAGAATAAGGGACACAGCGCTGAAAACAGCAGGTCTGTCACTACCTTGTGCTGTCCTCAGCAAGGGGGACATAACATATGTGATAGGTTCCCGTAAATCTTAGGGCCCATTCTACAGCAACTGAACATGACTGCACATACTGAACATGGACCCTTAAATCTGCTTCTTGCTTTTTGACTCTTCTTTCTGTTCCTCCCTTAAAAACAACCCAAGGGCCCATCATACCTAGAGGCCCACCATACCCACGGGCGCACCACAGGTTTCTCCTACTCCCTTTTCCCAGCCTTTGACAAAGGAAAGCTAAGAATATTAGCAAATTGCTATCATTTTCCCAATATTTCTACCACAAAAGAATTTAAGGATGATAGATCTTGATTAGCAGAATAGTGTGTAAAATCCACATGCTATCCAGCATCTCAACATGTTACAACTTACAAGCATATAGAGCTGAGCAACTGCTACATCTGTACTTTTAATTTAAAACTTCTGAAAGAATCACTCAATCATGGAAGCATTACAGCATCATGCTGTGATGTCAGACATCATAGACATAATTATAATAGCATAGAGTTCAATCGATATAATGGTTCTTGTTTGTCACTAAGCGTTGCTTTATATGATGAGAGCTGTATGCGGTGTCTATTAGAGACGTTATTCAGCCTTTTAAAATCAATAGCCTATTCTTAAAATATGGCAACAACAGTAGATTGATGTGTGTCTGACTCAGAACCCCTGCCATTTAGCTGTTTGAAGGGGTCATAGCCAGTGTTCACATTAGTTTAAACTGGTTAGTAGTTGCAAATGCTGTACTTTACATAGTGGTGTTATACAGTATTGCCTGCTGTCCCATTCAACTAAAAAGTATGTTGAATACTATGGCATTTGTAAAGTATGAACCAAGCTTAAACCAATGTAAACATTGAAGAGGCCTTCAGACAGGTGATTTGCATGGGTACCATTAGTTGAACCCCCAGTAGTCTAATATTGATAGCCTATCAAAAGGGGGTA
>JAODAL010051871.1:0-26390 GCA_025379985.1 Phyllomedusa bahiana | reverse complement strand
ACCCTTGCCGGACTCAAAAGGGGGTTGGCAATATTCCCGGGGTCCTATCAACCCCCAATATCTCTCTGTGCGGCCCCCAGCCACCAGGACACACTTCAGAAAGTAAGGCTGCGTTTACACGGCACAGACCAAATACCGATCGGGAAACCCCGACCAGTATTTTGTCTTTTGTGGCACGTAGGGGGGCGGCTTTTGTCCATGGTTTGCGGATTCAAGCCCTCCCCCTTCGCTCCCACAAGTTCATGTTCCGCCCGAAAACTGGGCGGAAGAATGAGCATTTTCTATGTTTTTCAGACGGCCAGCGTAAAAAAAAAAGTCTGGCGGAAAATCACGGAGAAAAGCCGTCCTCCCCGCGGATGTGAAACCGGGCAAATACCAGCCAGATAAATCGACCGGTATTTGTCCCTTGCAGTGTAAAAGCACCCTTATGGTGGACACTGTATGGGTGACACTGTTATGGTGAGCGCTGTATCGCTGGCACTGTTATGGTGGACACTGTATGGCTAACACTGTTATGGTGGTGACTGTATGGCTGACAATGTTATGGTGGACACTGTATGGTTGGCACTGTTATGGTGGACACTGTATGGCTAGCACTGTTATGGTGAGCACTGTATGGCTGGCACTGTTATGGTGGACACTGTATGGCTGGCATTGTTATGGTGGACACTGTATGGGTGACACTGTTATGGTGGACACTGTATGGGTGACATTGTTATGGTGGACACTGTATGGGTGACACTGTTATGGTGAGCACTGTATGGCTGGCACTGTTATGGTGGACACTGTATGGGTGACATTGTTATGGTGGACACTGTATGGGTGACATTGTTATGGTGGAAACTGTATGGGTGACACTGTTATGGTGAGCACTGTATCGCTGGCACTGTTATGGTGAGCACTGTATGGCTGGCACTGTTATGGTGGACACTGTATGGCTGGCACTGTTATGGTGGACACTGTATGGGTGACATTGTTTGGTGAACAACTGTATGGTGACACTGTTTATGGTGGACACTGTATGGGTGACACTGTTATGGTGGACACTGTATGGCTGGCACTGTTATGGTGAGCACTGTATGGCTGACACTGTTATGGTGAGCACTGTATGGGTGACATTGTTATGGTGGACACTGTATGGCGTACACTGTTATGGTAAGCATGTATGGACTGCTACTGTTTTGGGGGAAATGTAGGGGGTACATTGTTAGGGTGGCCCCTTAGGGGTGACATTGTTAGGGTGGCACTGTAGGGGTACACTGTTGGGGTGGAACTGTAGGGTGGCACTGGGGTGAGCACTGAAATCTGACACTGTTATGGTGAGCACTGTATGGGTGACATTGTTATGGTGGACACTGTATGGGTGACACTGTTATGTTGGACACTGTATGGAACTGTTTACATTACACCTTTCATTTCACGGTAAGCAGTGGTTTATCCATCTCTATGGTAGTATTCACTGACCAACCCTGCCCAGATGCTTAAAGGTGTTATCTCACTACAAGGATTGTCTTTTATGTTAAAGATCTTACAAAAACAAGTCACTTTGCAATATGCGTCCATTAACAGTGCCCCAAACCTTTCCTAGATATCCCCTCTTGTATGGGCTGCATCAGCTCCTCAGGTCGCTATAGCTACAGACCTGTGTTTAATCTCCCCTGATAGGCTCCGCACTGGTCACTAAAAGCTAAAGACCTGGCTTCTACTGCAGCCTAGTAGAAGCCAGTAAACACACCCCTGAATTCAAAGTGAAACCAAGAAAACAGGACTGAGGCAAGATGAATCAATATAGTGAGATAACCCCTTTAAACCAACTTCAGTAAGCATGTTTCACATGAACTAATTAATCCCACCTTAATTAAACAGTTGCTCAGGAGTGAGGTGTGCCTATAATATGTTTACCCAATGCCTATGCCTTCTCAGTAGTAGATACCTAAAGCTATGAATAGCAAAATAATGGACTTCGACTTTATGTGACAAACTGATGATACATTATACTTCTCCAAAGTATGAAATATCTGCAAAATCTGCTGTAGGTCCTCAAAATGTAAAGCTACACTCCACCTTTTATGAACATGAAATGTTAAAGGGGTTGTCTCACTACATCGATTCATCTTACCACAGTCCTGTTGTTCAATTTCAGGGGCTTGTTAACTGGTTTCCTCTGGCCTGCAATGATGAGCAGCCGAGGACACCAGGTCTGTAGCTATAGCAACCAGTGCTGGCAGCTTATCAGGAGAGATCAAACAGGTTTTGTATCTATAGTGACCTGAGGAGCTGATGCAGCCCATACAAGAGGGAATATCTAGAAATAGGTGTGAAACTGATATTGGACACATATTGCAAAGTATCTTGTTTTTGCAGGATCTTTAACATAAAAAGCAATCCTTGTAGTGAGACAACCCCTTTAAAGGGATTTTGCCAAGAAGTGATTTCCTCACCTAGCAGTCTGAACTATCTATCCTCTTGAGCCTTGAAAAAAGGGGCATTGTGTTTCTGTGTTTAAAAAAACAAGTGCCTCCTCCATGATGTCATTGCACCACCTCGCATGCAAGCTCCCGAGGCTGATATTTAGTCTCTGTAGTTGAGCAAACATGTTGTTTTGGCTAAACCACAGAGGATAACTGTATTGTGCACAAGCTCTACAGGTTTTGTGTTCTCCCTCTTATCTGCTCAGGAGAGAAGATAAGATCCAAGCAAGCAGCTTTCACAAACTGCTGCAGGAAGGAGGGCTGATCAGGAAGCGTCTGCATGCTTACTCAGATAATTACATTACAACCAGTGGATTCTCTATACAGCAGACACAGTCTTTGTTCTCCCCCTCCCTTCAAAGCTCGTTCATGTGCCCTGCCATCGGATAAGAAGTGCAAACAACGCAAGTGCGACCAGATCAGCTCCTGGTCGTAGTTAATGTAAACAGTCAGCAAACTAAGGCTGACTAAGCCAGGCTGCAGCTCTCACAGGCTACCCTTTTTTTTAATCAAATATATTTAGAAAAGTGATTAAATACCCATTTTGGAGGATTCCACGTCAATATAAGATTGTGGCAAAACCCCTTTAATACTGCCCCAATGAGGAGGTATATAGATATCTTACTGGAACTGGTATGAAAATGAGTACTTTAACAAGATGCAGATTTGTAGGCAGCAAACATCAGGAACAAGGCAGTTGTCACCAGGAAGTCTAAAGATGTGTAAGATGACCGCAGACATATCTTTCCCATCTGCTACACTTGAGTTAGTCTTTCCTGTATTTGTGGCATGCTATTTAATACTCTGTCAGTTACTCTGCACTTGCTCCTTAGTAACAATCTGTCACTTACAACAACAGTGAATGCTGAAGTTACACTAGGAAGTTTCTTGCTAAAAAAAAGGACGAATTTTAATGCATTTGGACGGTCAATAAATGGCTCACACCATTGTACTAATCATTTTGTAGTCTTCAAAAATGAAATTAACTTTTTTTTTTATTTCAGGAATAGAAAATTCAGTTCTATGAACTGAGTTTTTTTTTATAATGCCCGATCAGGATGAGAAAGGGAAAAAAACGGAAAAAGTTTCTGAAAAGAAAAGTCAAGGAGCGGCCTCTAGGTTTGTTAATTTTTATTTTCTTATCATCAAATTTACTAAGTTAGCCTCTAGAAGGTATCGCCTGATTTCTTCACTCTTCTATTGCTTTCTATGGCTACGGTACAACATTGTGCTACTATTTTCTTGTTTGTGATTTTCCTTGTTAAAATAATCCTTCTTTTGCACTTGTTTTGGTACATTAAAGATGGATGGGTTCTCTGAGGTTAGAATACACGATTTTTGCAGGCCTTGGTGCTGAGAGGTGTTATAGGGTCAGCTGCCTCCTGTATTGCTTTGTATCAGTGCACATATTTGGCACAAGGATGCCATATTTCTGATACTTGTGTTTTGCGTGGTCTTACGGCTTTGTATGTGTTTTAAGCCGTCATAGAGCCTTTGGATTCAAGATAGCTCCAATTATTTTTATTGTGTAGTTATTTATTAAAAGTTAAAGGGGATATATATTGCTTCATCAGTTTGTCTGTTTCATTGTACTTTCAGTTTCTCAGCTCTTCAAATCCAGGGGCGTTTTTTCCCTCCAGCTGGTTGTTTTTAATGAAGAGGATGACATCACCCTCCCCTTCGCTGTTGGTGCTTGCTCCCGAGTCAGGGGGTTTGTTTGAGATCAGTGGGAGGGATAGCAACCCCAGCTCCCCCCCCCTCTGTCTGAGTCACAGTCACTGTGTCGTTCCTTTCCTATGCAGTCTTATTTTGTAAGAGCTGTTTGTTTACATACCACAGGCCTGCATTCAGTATAGACAGTCTATTAGTTCTGTATGAGAACTGTGAATTATCGTAATGACTCGGACGTATCTCGTCCCGTATTGAGCGCAGTATGCCGCGAAATACGAGGCGAGATACGTCCCAGTTTCAGCCGTGTGAACATAGCCTAAGGGTGAAACGTATGAATGAGACTGCACCATTTTTTGGGCGTATCTTGCAGCAAAAAACTGTCGTATCCCAGTTCTATAGATGTATGAACAGTCATATGCCAAAACTTGCACCAGGAATGGCACTTTTGAATGTGCCAAAGATATGCTATGCTATGCAAGGCATACCACACACTGGATTTATGAACCCACGTACAACATTCATACTGTCACATTCTACACTCCTCTGTATCGATTTAGAACTGGTGTGTCAGCACCAAGATTCATACATGTCGCCCTACATAAGTATTTCTTACAATATTTCTGTTTACTGTCAATTTTTACATTTTTACTTATTTATTTGTAGGAAATTGTCTGATGTCAAACGACTTTGGTCACTCTTAAATGTACAAGCTAGCAAACAGCAGGTAATATGGATTTCCTTTTCATTTTAAGCTATGTCTGTATTATTCTAGTATCATTCATTAATACCAAATCACAGATAAGCTGTCAGTTTTCCCAGGCTGGCTGTTTAGGTAAATAATTGTTTTCTCCATAAAATAAGTATCCCTCCTGGAAACATATGAATACATTTTGACATCTGAGTGTCATTATTGCCGTTTGTGGTAGGTCCTACATTTTCGAACACTTTTTAATAAACGTTGGTAATGTCAGGCTGCATAAATACACAGCTTATTGGTGAGGGTAATGGTAATGCCCAGTTGGCAATTTAATCATAGATTTCCAAGAGGAATAACAGAGTAATGGCACAAATTCTTAGAAAATATACTGCAGCATTGTTATTTTAGGGAAGATACTAGGACATAAATGCACAGAAAAAGACACAAATGTCTCTTAAAACTTAACATTTAAAGAAGTTGTCTCCCTACAGAGTTTCATATGATGCAGGAATGAAATACTTTGTCACTTCCTGGTCAGACTGACTGTAATTTGCAAACAGCTCCATGGTGTATTCAACTCTGTGTTTTCATTCTGCTAATTAGTTTAAGTTAGCTCAGAAGCTCTCCAGAACTGCTAGAACAGTGTTTCTCAACTCCAGTCCTCAAGACCCACCAACAGGTCATGTTTTCAGGATCTCCCACTGAATGCACTGACAATAATTACATCACCTGTGGAGAATGCACTGACAGTAATTATATCACCTGTGCAATACTAATTATATAACCTGTGCAATACTGAGGAAATCCTGAAAACATGACCTGTTGGTGGGTCTTGAGGACTGGAGTTGAGAAACACTGTGCTAGAAGGAGTTTTTATCTGATCCCTTAAACAAAAGCCCTAATTAGTGCTGTTGACTTTAGATAAATCAAGATTTTTACTGCCGGCCAGCACAGAGCTGCCGCGACCTGTGTGATGATGTCACTCACTGCTATCACATAGAACAAACAGCAGGGGGGAGAGATGTTTACAGGTCGGTCACTGAGGGAACAGAAATAGCCATTGAGGTGATAAATTCACTTGTAACTCCTTAACAAAAACAGATGAACAAAGCAATATATTTGGAAAATATCTTTATTTTGTGTTCCCTACATTTTGAAAGCTATTCTTTGTAGTGAGACAACCCCTTTAATTATATATTATAAAACCCCCAAATTTCCAAATGAATATGGGTCATACTATTCTTGTCATTCACCCACCGTAGTACCATTCAAATGTAGGAGAGGTCACTATATCTTTATAAATTCCAATAGTGGTCCAAGGAATATATGTATAATATTGCAGCAGAGGAAAAAATACAGTACCAATATGAAGGATATATTTATTTTGTAGAGTTTGGGAACAAATTATTATCCCTAGCAGTATCCCTAAAGGTATCCCTCTGCAGGGAACCCGTCCCGAAAGGGGCGACCCCACATATATAGCCCTTAAGCACCCAAAATTTGCCCTAAAAATATATAACAAATTCCAAACGCGTTTCTACTGCTCAATATCCTCAGTGAGCAGATGAAGCACTTACTGAGAAGGCAAGCACAAACACAAAACTAACAAAAAAGACCACATGAATGTATAATCCCTGAGTGATTATACATCCTCACCCAGGGATTATACATTCCTGTGGCTTTTTTTGTCTGTTTTTTTTTGTGTTTGCCTTATTAAGTGCTCCATCTGCCCACTGAGGATATTGAGCAGTAGAGATGCGTTATATATTTTTAGGGCAAATTTAGGGTGTTTTAGGGCTATAATTGGGGGGTCCCCCCTTTTGGTGGGGGTTCCCCGCAGAGGGATATCTTTAGGGATTAAGATATACAAAAGAAGCATACCCCAAATTGATACTGTAGTTTTTCCTCTGCTACGATATTATACATATATTCCTTTGACCACCATTGGAGTTTATGAAGATATAATGACCTGTCCTACATCTGAATGGTTCTACGGTGGGTGAGTGACAATAATAGTATGACCCACATTCATTTGGGAATTTAGGGGTTTTATAATATATAGTTAAATGTTAACTTTTAAGGGACATTTGTGTTTTCTTTATGATTTATGATTTTCATGTCCAGATTTGATATAATATAGTCTGATCATTTGAAAGGGAAAAGTATTATTAAAAAAAAATTAAAATAATATAGATCATAGAACTGAATAATCTTATGTTACAGGTATCATATTAATGTTTTAAATTATACCTAATAAAAAATGTTTCCATTATTTAAAAAAAAAAAAAAAAAAAAAAAAGGCTGGTGGTCAAAATGAGTTAAAAATAGTTTAAAAACCCCCATAACATTTACTCACCTATGAAGCTGCTTCCATTCCGTTCCAGCGCCACTGCTGCTCCTTGTCTTCGCGTTCTCTTCTTGTAAATACATCACATATCCACTGAGGAAAGTGATTGGTCACATGAACATGATTTCATCAAATGGGAACAGTGGCTGTACTGGAACGGCAGTGGCTTCACAGGTGGGGTGTATTTTTCTTCAATTTTTACCCCATTAAACTAGCAGCATCTTTTTTTTTAATAATGGACAATCTCTTTAAATTTGTTTTATAGGGGAGACAAAGCTCCTTCTTTCTGCTGTTTGTATGAATAAGTGAATAACTACATTGGAGTATACTATACATGTGTGTGTGTGTGTGTGTGTGTATATATATATATATATATTGTAAGAAGGCACAAGGGACCGTCATTGATGTATCACCGAGGTGCCTGGCCTCAATGAAGTAAGGGACAATTTCTCATAGGTGTCAGTTGCAGTATAGCCTCTTGTAGCAGCTGATCCGGGCCGGCTTTTACTGTGGGCAACAAGTTGAGTGGGATGGCTGGGATTACACACATGTCTGGCATTATATACATACATTTTGGTATTCGGCGCAGGCATTGTATGTACTTCTGGGTGTTCATTTGTGCAAGCATCCACCTGAACAGAAATTTGTATTTACTTGATTTAGCATGATTGGTTACTTATCTTTAGACATGTATTTATACCAAGTCTTTCAGTATGTATGATATCCCTAAGGAAGCTACTAATGTAGTGATACGCATGGGACCTTTGTGCATTGTACAGCCCTTGGTTTATTCTTGGGCTTCGACTATGACTTTTTCTTCCTTTGTTTTTATTTTTTTCATCTATGTGTCTTTATTTATACTTGGTTTTCAGGTTTTCATAGTATTTGTCATCCATTTTTTGTGGTTTATTGATATAATATTCTACTTTTGATATTGATGTGTTGTGTGCAATATTTAATCATGTTTTGGGTGTACCACTTTTGACATACTTTATTTAAAATGTATGTGTGGTGCTGTACATTGCTTCTCCTTTATTATTCTTAAAAGAAGATAATCTCTTAATTCATGAGCCAATTGGGGCTCTTTTTAAATGTTTTTGGGTGATTTCAATAATCAAAAAAGAAAATTTCTATATTATGTTCGCCTGTTTATGGTATTTCCTTTTTATTTTGTGCTTTAATTGGACTCAACTAGTGAGAATGTAAAAATTGCAAAGACCTTGTTCCCCTCCTAAAAACAGTGCTGCAACAGAATAGGGACCTGTTTATGGAGTCACTTGGCTAACTCCGATAATTGAGCATGAGATCATCACTGAACCTCAGGGGAAGGTGAGCCGCAAACCATATGGGATTCCCAAAGCTTACGGGAGGTCATTGTCAAGGAGGTCCAGAGAATGATGAAATGGCATTATTGCTGTCAAGTATTCAGGTAGTGTAGCCTCTGGATTACCGCAGGAGATTACTTGAGATCACACCAGAGAGCGAAGTCTAAGGCTATGTTCACAGGGCTTATTGCGGCACATAGTACGCGCCGCAATACGCCGGGTCTTTTGTAACCACGTGCTGATCAGCACGAAATTCCAAAGCACGGGGGGAGGGGTGCGCGGTCGCCGGATAGGCATAGTCAGGTCACTGGTGGTTGGTCAGGGCAGGGCAAAACGTAGTCAGGCACACTCAGATAGGTCAAGGCAGTTGGCAGGCAGAGAATAGTCAAGTCCAAAGCACAAGGTCAGAATCTGAGATTTATTGGCAGATCTCTAAGGAGGATAGGGAAAAGACCTGAAGGGTCTTTTCAAGATATCAAGATCCCGTTTAGTTTGCAGGAAGCCTACACCACTTTCCAGAGACCGATGGATCAGATCTTACTCTCCTACAGGAATTACATAGCCACTTACATAGCTGATATAGTGGTTTTTAGTCACGTCAATAAAATCCATGCATTCCTGAGTGCATTAAGGATTCACTATCAACTCAAGTAAGTGTGCAATGAGGATGGAAAAAGACAGGTACTTGGATTAAATAGTGGGACGAGGGGAGATAAAATCCCAGGTGAATAAAGTAGAGGTCATTCACAACTGGCCCCGCCCACTTACCAAGAAGCAGGTCAGGGTATTCCTGGGAATTGTGGGTATCATAGGAGGTTAATCCCCAAATTTGCAGAGTTAACAGTGCCCCTGACCGATCTACAGTGGGTATGGAAAGTATTCAGATCCCTTTAAATTTTTGGTAAGAAAAAGTTCATTTTTTGCTCATTAATGTACACTCTGCACCCCATTTTGAAAGAAAAAAACTGAAATGTAGATATTTTTGCAAATGTATTAAACAAGAAAAAACTGAAATATCACATGGTCATAAGTATTTAGACCCTTTGCTGTGACACTCATATTTAACTCACATGCTGTCCAGTTTCTTCTGATCCTCCTTGAGATGGTTCTACTCCTTCATTGGAGTCCAGCTGTGTTTAATTAAACTGATTGGACTTGATTAGGAAAGGCACACACCTGTCTATATAAGACCTCACAGTGCGTGTCAGAGTACATGAGAATCATGAGGTCTAAGGAACTGCCCTAAGGGACAGAATTGTGGTAAGACTCAGATCTGGCCAAGGTTACAAAATAATTTCTGCAGCACTCAAGGTTCCTAAGAGCACAATGGCCTCTATAATCTTTAAATGGTATAAGTTTGGGACGACCACATCTCTTCCTCGACCTGGCCGTCCAACCAAACTAAGCAATCGTGGGAGAAGAGCCTTGGTGAGAGAGGTAAAGAAGAACCCCATGATCACTGTGGCTGAGCTCCAGAAATGCAGTAGGGAGATGAGAGAAAGTTCCATAAACTCAACTATCGCTGCAGCCTTCACCAGCCGGGGCTTTATGGCAGAGTGTGCCGATGGAAGCCTCTCCTCAGTGCAAGACATCTGAAGGTCTGCGTACAGTTTGCAGAAAAAAAAAAAAACATGAAGGACTCCTAGACTATGAGAAATAAGATTCTCTAGTCTGATGAGACAAAGATTGAACTTTTTGGTGTTAAATCTAAGCGGTATGTGTGGAGAAAACTAGGCACTACTCATCACCTGCCCAATACAATCCCAACAGTGAAACATGGTGATGTCAGCATCATGCTATGGGGGTGTTTTTCAGCTGCAGGGACAAGATGACTGGTTGCAATTGAAGGAAAGATAAATGTGGCCAAGTACAGAGATATCCTGGATGAAAACCTCTTCCAGAGTGCTCTGGACCTCAGACTGGGCCAAAGGTTCATCTTCCAACAATACAGTGACTCTAAGCACACAGCTAAAATAACAAAGTAGTGGCTTCAGATCACCTCTGTGACCATTCTTGACTGGCCTAGCCAGAGCCCTGACCTAAACCCAATTGAGCATCTCTCGGGAGACTTGAAAATGGCAGTTCACCAACTTTCACCATCCAACGTGAGGGAACTGGAGAGGATCTGCAAGGAAGAATGGCAGAGGATCCCCAAATCCAGGTGTGAAAAACTTGTTGCATCATTCCCAAGAAGACTCATGGCTGTACTAGCTCAAAAGGGCGCTTCTACTCAATACTGAGCAAAGGGTCTGAATACTTAAGACCATTGGATATTTCAGTTTTTCTTGTTTAATAAATTTGCAAAAATATTTACATTTCTTGTTTTTTTTTTTTTAAGCTGGGGTGCAGAGTGTTACATTAATGAGCAAAAAAATGAACTTTTTTGATCTTACCAAATGGCTCCAATGAAACAAAGAGTGAACAATTTAAAGGGGTCTGAATACTTTCCGTACCCAATGTGCAAAGTCCACAATGGTTAAATGGTCCTCAGAGGCTCTAGGAACCTTCCAAGAACTTTAGTCGACTTCTGCAGACAGCCCGTGTTAGTCACCCCAGACTTCTCCTGAGAATTTGTCATTCAGACAGACGCGTCAGACGTAGGCCTGTGATGCATCTGTAGGGACTGTGATGTTACAGTAAGTAAATGGAGAGGAACACGCCTTCAGCGAAGCGGAACTAGTCAGTTATTGAGAGGGAATACCTGGCCGTTAAGTGGACACTTGATTCCCTTCAATACTCCTTGTTAGAAGTGAAGTTCAGACTAGTATCAGATCATGCCTCTCTCAGGTGGTTAAGAGAGAAAAAGGGAAAAAATGCTTGCGTCACCTGCTAGTTCTTGACGTAACAAAGTTCTCGGTGGAGCACAGGCTTGGAAAACTACAAGGGAATGCAGATGCCTTGTCTAGGGCACAATGCATTATTATTTATTTTAAAGCTCCATTGATTCCAGGGCGCCGTACATTCAAGGGGGGTTGCATATATAACGTGTCAACAAAATACAGTGGCAACAGTAAGTGACTAACAACTGGTACAGAGGGAGAGAGGACCCTGCCCGCAAATGCTTGCAATCTACAAGAAAGGAGGGAAGAGACAGAAGGTGGAGGGCAGACATGTTTGTGGGGCGGTGAACTCACAGCGGGGTTATTGTAGGTTATAGGCAATTCTGAACCGATGAGTCTGATGTTTTGGGGTAATGAGTTCCAGAGTATCGGGGAAGCACGAGAGAAGTCTTGGAGACGGTTGTGTGAGTAGCTGACAAGAGGTGAGCAGACAAGATTGCGTGAGGGGAGATATCTGGAGATTAAGGCAGAGATATACGGATGGGAGAGGTTATGAAGCGCCTTGTAGCTCATGGTTAATAACTTGAAATGAATTTTCTGGGCAATAAGTAGGCAGTGAAGGGAAAGGCAGAGGGGAGAGGCAGAAGACTAGCGAGGAGAGAGGTGGATAAGACGGGCAGCAGAGTTGAGGATGGTTTGAAGGGAAGCAAGAGTGCTAAGGATGTTGCAGTAGTCTAGACATGACAAGAGCATGGACCAGCATTTTTGTAGTATCAGGGTTCAGGAATGAGCAGATTTGTGAGATATTTTTCAGGTGGATGCGGCAGGCAGAGGTAAGGATTTGGAAGTGGGGCTTCAAAGATAAAGGGGAGTCAAGGGTTATCCCAAGGCAGCAGACTTGCGGAACCGGTGAGAGTGTAGAGCCATTGACTGTGACAGAGAGATCAGGTGGGGTGGTAGAGTGGGATGGTGGAAAGATGATAAATTCAGTTTTCTCCACGTTTAGTTTTAGGAGACTGCAGGAGAAGGCGGATATGGACGACAAACAGTCAGGGATCCGGGAGAGTAGAGAGTTAATGTCTCTGGGCTGGAGATGTAGAGTTGGGTGTCGTCAGCAAAAAGGTGGTATTGAAAGACGTGTAATTCTATTGTAACGGACTTGGTAGTGGATCCGCTGGACCACCGCAAGCGATGGTGTAAGCCAAGGAATCTAAGTAGGTCCCGGTTTTACCAGAGGTCGCCGCAAAGCGGGATGGACTTGCTGCTGTGGGAGTCTACCAGGTCGCTACCCCTGACGTGACTTGCTTGCGGTGGCAGCCAAGGGAGAGTGTGGTACAGAATCGTGAGGTGTAGGCGTAGTCGGGGACAGGAGGCAGGGTCAGGGCAGGAGGCAAAGGTTCGAAGTCAGTAAACGTAGGCAGAGGACAGTATACACGGCAAGACAGTAGATACACAGGAACGCTTTCTCTAGGGCACGAGGCAACAAAGATCCAGCAGGGAAGTGACGTGGATCCAAAAACTATATAGGGTCAGCGCCCGGCAATTAACCAATTACCGGCGCACTGTCCCTTTAAATTTACAAGAACGCGCGCGCGCGCTAGGGAGCGCGCGTGCACATTCCGGCCGACAGGGGAAGAAAGAGACACAGGAGCGAGGTCAGGTGAGTGGATGGGACGGGTGCGAGCACGGCCAGCAGCACGGTCCGTGGCGCCACCCGCCCCCGCCGAGCGCCCGCAGGGAGGGAGACAGGTACGCCCGCGGTCCGTGGACCGGGATGCGGCGCAACCCGTTACCTCTATGAGTTGACCCAGACCAAGAGTATAGATAAACAAGAGTGACCCCTGGGGGACACCAACTGAGAAAGGACGAGAGGTGGAGGTGGTACGAGAATGAGAGATGCTGCATGTCCGATCAGTGAGGTATGAGGAGAGCCAGGAAAGGGCCAAGTCCATGATGCTGAGGGATGAGAAGATTTTTAGCAGAAGGGGATGGTCGACAGAGGAGAATGACAAAGTAGTGGCGTGAGGCTTTAGTGGTTACTAGGTCGTTGGTGACTTTGGTTAGGGCAGTTTCTGTAAAGTGGTGGGATTGGAAACCAGATTGCAGCAGGTCAAGGAGAGGGTTGGAGGACACATGGGAGGACAGATCAAGATAGACAAGCAGCTCGATGAGTTTAGACGCAAATGGAAGCAATGAGATCAGACAATAGTTGGACAGAGAGGAGGAGTCAAGAGATGTTTTCTTATGGAGAGTAGAGAGGAAAGCTTGTCATGAGTGACAATGGAGAACTAAGTTAGGGAGGAAGTGCATGGTGCAGGTACAAGGGCTGGCCGTGGAGACTGTGCAGGTATAGTGGTGGGCAGTGGGGACTGTGCAGGCATAGTGGTTGGTGGTAGGGACTGTGTCAGGGTAGAGGTGTGCGGTTTGGACAATGAGATGAAGCTTTCTCTGATGAATTTGATCTTGTTTAAAAAGTGAGTGGCGAAATCAGCTGTTCAGAGGAGAGATAGAGGAGGGGGTGCGTGGGGATGTAGGAAACAGTGGAAGGTGTTGAACAGTTGTCTAGGGTTGTGAGACACCGGGTGAGGGTAGACTTGAATTTGAGGAGTGATTGTTTGTATGAGGCGAGGTCATCGGGTTTTCTTCCAGCGTCGTATAGCAATTCTGGAAGCTCGCCTCAGCTGTTAAGTTGAATCTGTGTTCCAGGGTTGCCTGTTGAATTTGCAGGTTCTGTTATGTGTGAGAGTGGCAACCAAATCAAAAGTGAAGCAGATTGTTTGATTGTAGAAAGTGGGGCTTCATCAGGGTCATCAAACGAAGATATGTTAGAGAGAGGTGCAGAATAGTCATAGAGAGTGTGAGGGTTATAGTTTTTATGGGTTAGGTTTCTGCGGTGGTGTACTAGATTCGAGATAGGAAAGACAGATGCGGTGGAGATTGTGGTGAAGGTAAGCAAGTTGTGGTCAGATGTACGGAGAGGAGGGTTTGAAAAATTAGATAGGGGCCAAAGGCGGGTGAAGCTGAGATCCAGTGTGTGTCTCTCTTTGTGAATGGCTCCGAGGTTCATTGGTAGAGGCCGAAGGAAGAGGAGAGTGAGAGGAGTTTGCTAGCAGCTGAAGAGGAAGTATGGAGAGAGATGTTGAAATCTCCGATGATGATGGGGATGTCAGGGGAAAGAAAGTAGAGAAGCCAGGAGGTGAAGTGGTTGAGAAAGGCAGTGGCAGGATCTGGCGGTCGGTAGACGATGACCACTTGGAGGCTAGAGGGGGAGTAGATGCGGACAGAATGCACCTCAAAGGAGGGGAGTGTGAGGGAATGGAGAGGTGGAATTGGGCTGAAGGAGCAGGTATCTGACAGGAAAAGGCCGACAACTCCGCCATGCTTGTTACTGGGGTGGGGAGCATCGGTAAATTGGAGGCCAACAAAGGAGAGCACAGCAGCAGAGACTGTGTCAGAGGGTATCATCCAGGTTTCCGTCAGACCACAGAAGGATCATTTCCATGATATAAGGAGGTTGTGCATGTAGGAGAGACCGCTCATTCCAGAGAGCTCCAGAGAGAGAAATAGGGGGAACAGAGATCAAGAGAAGTTTTATGTTTGAGGGGTTAAAACAATTTGTAGTGACAGATCTATTAGGAACGGGAGATACAATAGTGGGAATGTGCTCAGGGTACCTGGGGTTAGGAGATATGTCCCCAGCAGCCAGGAGGAGCAGAGAGAGGGTTCATAGGTGGGAGTAGGATAGACTGTAATTTGGTCTGGGTCTGCAGAAGACATTGATAGTGGGAACCGGTTGGTGACAACAGACAGATGAGAGAATAGAATACATCTTTTAAATTTTGGTTTTAATTCATCCTTGTACTTAGAAAATTGGCCGTACTTTAAAAAGTGGCCTAGATATGACCAAGGTCAAGATATTACCAGTATGAGTACATTTATACTGAATTGAAACCCAATCTGCCTACCAGGAGCAAATAAGAGGGAAGGGGTCGACATACACAGCAGGGAATGGGGACAGAAAAGTAGAGTTGTATTACTTCATGATCATACTAAAGGGAAATTATGCAAAGGGAAATCAAATACAGATAGGCTTGTAGGTTCAATGCTCTGTGTAGGTGTCATACCTGTGAATAAGTAAAGAGCGGATGGTCAGATAAGACAGAAGGTCCTTGTTGCTACATAGTGCCAGGTTCTGGTTTTTATTCATCCTTGTACTTAGAAAATTGGCCATACTTTGAAAAGTGGCCTGGTTTTGGGCAGAGGGGAGGTATGTCAGAGGGCACAAGGGACCAACATCGATGGCAGGTATGTGTCACCAAGTTGCCTGGCCTCGATGAAGTAAGGGCCAGCTTCTCATGAGTGTCAGTAGGAATAATCTAGTGGTCTGCAAAGTGCATCTCTCCAGCTGTTGGGAAACTACAACTTCCATCATGCCCACTGATACAGATTATTTAAATGCATGATGAAAGCTTTAGTTTCCTAACAGATGGAGAGCCGCACTCTGCAAATCAACTGAATAGGCGACTGCCATTTACTTATATTTAGTATAGCTGTTTGTAGCAGCTGATCCAGTCCTATTCTTACTGGTGTGGTCATAGAGCTAGTTGTGATGGTCACTCCTGCGTTTCTAGGTCCAGACCAGGTTTTGTTGACCTATGTAAGCCTGGAGGGTCAGGTGAGCTGGGTGGTTCCCAATATGACACTGGAGTGCACTGAGTATTGTGTGTTCATAAGAGCCACAACAACTATTCCAGACCAGGTTTTGTTGACCTATGTAAACCTGGAGGGTCAGGTGAGCTGGGTGGTTCCCAATATGACACTGGAGTGCACTGAGTATTGTGTGTTCATAAGAGCCACAACAACTATTCCACCAACGTGCGAGCTGGAATCATGTTGGCAGCAGTGTTGCGCTCTACTAGGGCCAAGGACACTGTTTTTTATTTTGTTCCTGTACACTGGCTAAAAAAGGCCTGGTTTTTTTCTATGTGTTGGTGTCTGGAATAAAGACTGCTCCTGCGCTCTCATTAGAGACTCCTGTTTGGGACTGATCCTCACTATATACACTGCTCAAAAAATAAAGGGAACACTAAAATATAACATCCTAGATCTCAATGAATGAAATGTTCCAGCTGCAATTCTTTATCTATTACATAATGGAACAATAAAACATAAAAATCATCAATGAAAATTAATATCCCATAAAGGTCTGGATTTGGAATGATACTCAAAATCAAAGTGGAAAATCAAATTTCAGGCTGATCCAACTTCAGTAGAAATGCCTCAAGAGATGGAAATGAGGCTCAGTAGTGTGTGTGACCTCCATGTGCCCATATGACTTCCCTACAACGCTTGGGTATTCTCCTGATGAGGCGGCGGATGTTCTCCTGAGGGATCTCCTCCTAGACCGGGATTAAAGCATCAGTCAACTCCTTGACAATCTGTGGTGGATGGAACGAGACATGATTTCCCAGATGTGCTGAATTAGATTCAGGTCTGGGGAACGGGCTGGCCAGTCCATAGCATCAATGCCTTCATCATGCAGGAACTGATGACACACTTCAGCCACATGAGGTCTAACATTGTCATGTGTCAGAAGGAACCCAGGGCCCATTGGGTCTCACAATGGGTCTGAGGATCTCATTACGGTACCTAATGGCTAGAACATAGAAGACTGCGTGGCCCTCCAAAGAAATGCTTCCCCGCACCATTACTGACCCACTGTCAAACTGGTCAGGTTGGAGGATGTTGCAGGCAGCAGAATGTTCCCACAGCGTCTCCAAACTCTATCACCTGCTCAGTGTGAACCTGCTCTCATCCGTGAGGAGCCAGTCGCCCTGCGTAGTGTTGGGCTGTAATCACAACACCGACTTGTGGCTGTCAGGCCTTTATGCCACCCTCATGAAGTCTGTTTCTGACAGTTTGAGCAGACACATGGACATTAGTGGCCTTCTGGAGGTCATTGTGCAAGGCTCTGGCACTGCTCCTCCTGTTCCTTCTTGCACAAAGGAGGATGCAGCAGACCTGCTGCTGGGTTGTTTTCCCAGTCCGCCCACATCTCTTGGTGGGCTGGCCTGGTATCTGCTCCATGCTCTGGACACTGTGCTGACAGACACAGCTAACCTACTTCTCACAGCACGCATTGATGTGCCATCCTGGATAAGTTGCACTACATGAGCAACTTCTGTGGGTTGTAGACATTGCCTGTTGCTACCTGTAGGGGTGTGAGCAATGACAAAATGCAAAAGTGACCAAAGCAACAGCCAAAAATCATGACAACAGAGAAATGGTCTGTAATCAGCACCTGCAGAACCACTCCTTTATTGGAAAAATTGGTTCACAATCAGTGTTGCTTCATAACTGGACAAGTTGATTTCACAGAAGTGTGCTTGACTTGATTTATATTGTGTTGTTGTTATTATTATTATTATTATTATTATTTATTTTATAGCGCCATTTATTCCAGGGTGCTGTACATTCAGGGGGTTACATACATAACATAAGTCAAACATTTACAATAGTGACAATCTGTGACTAACAACAGGTTACAAGGAAGAGAGGGCCCTGCCCGCGAAGGCTTACAATCTACAAGTAAGGGGGAAGGAGAAAGAAGGTGAGGAGCAGACATGTTTGTGGGTGTAGTGACAGCGGGGTTATTCTAGGTTGTAGGCTATCCTGAAGAAGTGGGTTTTCAGGTTGCTTTTGAAGCTGGTGAAAGTTGGGGAGAGTCTGATGTGTTGGGGCAGCGAGTTCCAGAGTATGGGGAGGCACGAGAGAAATCTTGGAGACGGTTGTGTGAGGAGGTGACAAGAGGAGAGCAGAGAAGAAGGTCCTGTGAGGAGCAGAGGTTGCGTGAGGGGGAGTATCTGGAGATTAGAGCAGAGACGTATGGAGGGGAGAGGTTATGGAGAGCCTTGTAGGTCATTCTTAGTAGCTTGAAATTAATGCGCTGGGCAATGGGTAGCCAGTGCAGGGATTGGCAGAGGGGAGAGGCAGGGGAGTAGCGAGGAGAGAGGTGGATAAGACGGGCAGCAGAGTTGAGAATGGACTGAAAGGGAGCAAGAGAGTGTTAGATGGGAGGCCGCAGAGAAGGATGTTGCAGTAGTCGAGGCGGGAGATGACAAGGGCGTGGACAAGCATTTTTGTAGTGACAAGGTTAAGGAATGAGCGGATGCGAGAGATGTTTTTCAGGTGGAGGCGGCAGGTGGAGGTAAGGGTTTGGATTTGGGGTTTGAAGGACAAAGCGGAGTCGAGTGTTATCCCAAGGCAGCGGACTTGCGGGACCGGTGAGAGTGTAGAGCCATTGACTATGATAGAGAGATTAGGGGTGGGGATGGAGTGCGACGGTGGGAAGATAATGAATTCAGTTTTCTCTACATTAAGTTTTAGGAGACGGGAGGAAATGGATGACAGGCAGTCAGGGATCCGGGACAGTAGAGAGTTGATGTCTGGGCCGGAGATGTAGAGTTGGGTGTCATCAGCATACAGGTGGTACTGGAAGCCGTGTGATGCTATGAGCTGACCCAGACCAAGTGTAGATAGAGAAGAGTAGTGGGCCCAGGACTGACCCCTGGGGGACACCAACAGAGAGAGGGCGAGAGGAGGAGGTGGTGCGAGAGACACTGAATGTCCGATCAGTGAGGTATGAGGAGATCCAAGAAAGGGCTGAGTCCGTGATGCTGAGGGATGAGAGGATTTGTAGCAGGAGGGAATGGTCAACAGTGTCAAAGGCGGAAGACAGGTCTAAGAGGAGGAGCACAGAGTAGTGACGTGAGGCTTTAGCGGTTAATAGGTCATTGGTGACTTTGGTTAGGGCGGTTTCTGTAGAGGGATGGGATCGGAAATCAGATTGCAGTGGGTCAAGAAGAGAGTTGGAGGATAGATGGGAGGACAGTTGAACGTAGAAGTGTTGTTCGAGGCGTTTCGAAGCAAATGGAAGCAGTGAGATGGGGCGATAGTTGGACAGAGAGGAGGGGTCAAGAGAAGGTTTCTTCAGGATGGGTGTGATGGTGGCATGCTTCAATGGTGAAGGGACGATGCCAGATGTTAGTGATAGGTTGAAGAGATGGGTGAGAGCTGGCAGTATAACAGGGCTGAGGTCTGGGATAAGGTGGGATGGGAGGGGATCAAGGTTACAGGTAGTGAGGTTGGATTTGGAGAGTAGAGAGGAGAGCATGTCATGAGTGACAGTGGAGAAGCAAGTTAGGGGGGAAGTGCAAGGTGGTGGCTGTGGGAACTGTGTGGGTAAAGGGGCTGGCGGTGGGGACTGTGTCGGCATGGGTGTGGGTGGTGGGGACAGTGGAGTGATGCTTTCTCTGATGAGGTTGGTCTTGTTTAGAAAGTGGGTGGCAAAGTCATCCGCTGAAAGGAGGGATGGGCGAGGAGGTGTCGGTGGACGGAGAAGCGAGTTGAAGGTTTTGAATAGTTGTCTGGGGTTGTGGGGCAGGGAGGATATGACAGTGGTGAAGTAATCCTGTTTGGCTGTTTAAGTGTTCCCTTTATTTTTTTGAGCAGGCAAAGATGCATATTTTTCTCACAATCTGATATGAAATCAGAATAAACCTTACTCATTTTAGGTCAACTAGGATTACTAACATTATTTATATGTGCCAAATGCCAGAATAATGAGTGAGAATTTTTAAGGCATTTTTATTACTTTCTGCAAAGTCAAAAGTTTACATACACGAGGAATACTCTGCCTTTAAACAATTTGAGACAGCCCATATGATGATGTCATGTCTTTGGGAGCTTCTGGTTTATTGGCAACATCTGAGTTAATTAGGGACATACATGTGGATGTATTTTAACTCATACCAGAAACACACTGATTCCAACTGTGAAACACAGGGACAGCGGCATCATGTTGTGGGGTTGGTTTGCTGCAGGAGGGACTGGTGCACTTCACAAAATAGATGGCATCATGAGGAAAGAAGATTATGTGGCAATACTGAAACAACATCTCAAGACATCAGCCAGGAAGTCCAAACTTGGGTGGAAATGGGTCTTCCAAATGGACAATGACCTGAAGCATACTGCAGAACTGGTTACAAAGTGGCTTAAGGATAACCAAGTCAATGTTTTGGAGTGGTCATCACAAAGTCTGATCTTAATCCTATTGAAAAATTATGGGCAAAGGAGCAAGCAAGGCGACCTACAAATATGGTTCAGTTACACCAGTTCTGTCAAGAGGAATGGGCCAAAATTCCTACCAACTATTGTGAGAAGCTTGTGGAAGGATATCCAAAATGTTTGAACCAAGTTATACAATTTAAGGGCAATGCTACCAAATACTAATGAAATGCATGTAAACTTCTGACTTTTGCAGAAAGCAATAAAATGCTTTACAAAATTCATTCCCTCTCATTATTCTGGGGTTTGGCAAATATAAATAGTTTTGGTAATCCTAATTGACCTAAAATGGGTTTATTCTGATTTCATGTCAGATAGTGAGAAAACATGCATATGTGTCTTATTATAACGTTTATGTAAACTTCTGGTTTCAACTGTATATATATATATAAATACAGTATGGAAAATAAGTATTTGATACACTGACAATTTTGTAAGTTTTCCCACTTACACAGAATGGAGAGCTATGTAATTTTTATCTTGGGTACACTTCAACTGTGAAAGACAGAATCTAAAAAAACCCAGAAAATCACATTGTATGATTATTAAATAATTAATTTGCATTTTATTGCATGAATTAAGTATTTGATCACCAACCAACCAGCAAGAATTCTTGCTCTCACAGACCTGTAAGTTTTTCTTTAAGAAGCCCTTCTACTCTTCACTCATTACTTACATTAATTATAACTGTTTGAACTTGTTACTTGTATAACAGACACCTGTCCACACAGTCAATCACACTCTAACCTCTCCATCATGGCCAAGACCAAAGAGCTGACATCGGGGACATTCTCAATTGGAAGGTGGAGGAGCATGAGGTCTATAACATTCCCCAGATCTATGATGTCGTCATGGAGGAGTGGAAGAGGATTCCAGTGGCTACAACCTGTGAAGCTCTAGTGAACTCCATGCCCAAGAGAGTTAAAGGGGTTGTCTCACTACAAAGAATAGCTTTCAAAATGTAGGGAACACTAAATGAAGATGTTTTCCAAATATATTACATTGTTCATATTTTTTTGTTAAAGAGCTAAAAGTGATTTTATCACCTTCTGTGCTCTCTCTGGTTCCCCAAGTGACCGACCTGTGTACTCCTTATCCCCTGCTTTGTTGTATTTGATAGCAGGGAGTGATGTCATCACACAGGTCGTGGGCTGGGCGGCCAATGTGAAAGCTTGTGTGTTATCTGATCTGTCAGACAAAAGCCAGTAATTACTGTACTTTACATTAGCTCAGAAGCTTCTCTGTACCTCAGAGAAGGTAACTTAGCTAATCTAGACTGATAAACAGAGAAGCCTGAATACACGGAGCTCATATGCTAATTACAGACAGCTTGACCAGGAAGTGACAGAGCCAAGCAGCATTATTTTATTCATGCATCCTATGAAACTTTGAGATGACACAACCCCTTTAAAGCAGTGCTGAAAAATAATGGTGGCCACACTATGGGCACAATTTTTCCATTTTCACTTAGGGGCGTACTCACTTTTATTGCCAGTGATTTAGACATTGATGGCTGAGTGTTCAGTTATTTTGAGGTAACACCAAATTTACACTGTTATACAAGCTGTACACTGACTATTTTATATTGTAGCAATGCGACATATCTTCAGTGTTGTCCAATAAAAAGATATAATACAATACTTATAAAGATGTGAGGGGTGTACTTACTTTAGTAAGATACCCTGTGTGTACTATATATATATATATATATATATATATATATATATTATATATATATATATATATAAAGTAAATATTAATTTATTATACGTATATGTGTTAACCTATTTAAGCCCCTGTCCTCTATACTGAGTGTCTAAGCTTAATTTCTGCCATTGCTTTAATTAGTTTTTGTGAAACCCCAAATTTATGAGACCGGTAGGTTTATACAAGTAAATTATACTACAGGGACAGATTACTTTGTAAACACAACAGCCTGGTGTTATTCACCTAAGAATTCCTTTGTACATTGTTTACCTGCTATAAATGTTCTTGTCATCCTGGTACAATGAAAAAAGTATACTAAACGACAGGAGATAATAATTTGTTATTCCCAGATTAATATATTCATGTACTAATATCACTTATTTATTAAAAAAAACTCAATTTTAGAATCAAAAAATTAAATTGCCATCATAAGTTTGATTTCGTTATGTTTTTACCATTTATTTTTTCACAGTTTTATTAGTTAAAAGATTTTTCAGAGTTTATATAAAATTCCAAAAAGTACCTTCAGTAAAAGTGTCTGAATGCTCACTAGATGATGCCGTTGTGGCTTAGATATAATTATTCATAGTTTCTATTGTCCTGCCAGCAATGTGCAGCACATTTGTTTTCATGCTACAGGGCTTGCTGAGGGCAGGACTATCATTGTGAAGGACTACGGCTTCTATGATTACTTTCCCCTATCATGGACATTAATGCTTTCATGGGGGAGATCTTTGGGTACTGTAAATATGCAATAAAGCTCTATGATGTGAAAACTTCAAAATACTAACTAACCATTTCTGTATAAGAATTTTTTTTAAAATTCAATTAAGAATGTATTTCTTAAAATACACCCCATCTTAAAAGAAAAAAAACAGAAATGCAGATATTTTTGCAAATGTATTAAACAAGAAAAACTGAAACATCACATGGTCATAAGTATTCAGACCCTTTGCTGTGCTGTGTGCTGTGTCATATTTAACTCACATGCTGTCCATTTCCTTCTGATCCTCCTTAAGATGATTCTACTCCTTCATTGGAGTCCAACTGTGTTTAATTAAACCGATTGGACTTTATTAGAAAAGGCACATACCTGTCTATATAAGACCTCACAGTGCATGTCAGAGTACATGAGAATCATGAGGTCTAAGGAACTGTGGCAAGGCACAAATCTGGCCAAGGTTACAAAATAATTTCTGCAGCACTCAAGGTTCCTAAGAGCACAGTGGCCTCCATAATCCTTAAATGGAAGATGTTTGGGACGACCACAACTCTTCCTCGACCTGGCCGTCCAGCCAAACTAAGCAATCATGGGAGAAGAGCCTTGGTGAGAGAGGTAAAGAAGAACCCCAAGATCACTGTGGCTGAGCTCCAGAGATGCAGTAGGGAGATGGGAGAAAGTTCTACAAAGTCAACTATCACTGCAGCCTCCACCAGCCGGAGCTTTATGGCAGAGTGTGCCAACGGAAGTGCAAGACATATGAAAGCCCACATACAGTTTGCAAAGAAACACATGAAGGACTCCCAGACTATGAGAAATAAGATTCTCTGTTCTGATGAGACGAAGATTAAACTTTTTGGTGTATGGAATGTAGCGGAATGTATGGAGAAAACCAGGCACTGCTCATCACCTGCCCAATACAATCCCAACAGTGAAACATGGTGGTAGCAGCATCATGCTATGGGTGGGGGAGGGTTTCATCTGCAGGGACAGGACCACTGGTTGCAATTGAAGGAAAGATGAATGCGGCAAAGTACAGAGATATCCTGGATGAAAACCTCTTCCAGACGCTCTGGACCTCACACTGGGCCGAAGGTTCTTCTTCCAACAAGACAATGATCCTAAGCACACAGCTAAAATAACAAAGCAGTGGCTTCAGAACAACTCTGTACCCATTCTTGACTGGCCCAGCCAGAGCCCTGACCTAAACCCAATTGAGCATCTCTGGAGAGACTTGAAAATGTCTGTCCACCAAAGTTCACCATCCAACCTGGAGAGGATCTGCAAGGAAGAATGGCAGAGGATCCCCAAATCCAGATGTGAAAAACTTGTTGCATCATTCCCAAGAAGACTCATAGCTGTACTAGCTCAAAAGGCTGCTGTCACGGATGCCCCTGCGACCCTCATCCCTGGTCGCAGGAGCATCTGTGCCCCGCTGCCAAGCGGTGCCTCGACCCGCATGCCGGGTCGCGGGCGGGCTCATTCCCCTGCCTGTCCCCCAGTGTACTTACCCAGCCACGCTCCTGATGCAGACTCTGTCCTGCGGCGCACGCGGCCCCCGCTCCCTAGGGCGTGCGCGTGCCGGCAGTGTTAAATTTAAAGGGCCAGCGTACCGGTAATTGGCTATTGCCAGTCGCTGCCCCTATTTAAGCCTGCCTTTTACTGGTTACCCTGCTGGATCTTTAGTGCCATTAGCCTACTGAGAAAGCATTCCTGAAGTCTTTACTGATTACTGTGTACCGTACGGTTTGCCTTCGTCTCTCGACCACGAACCTTGCCGCCTGCCCTGACCTTCCTGCCTGTCCTCGACCACGAACCTTGCCGCCTGTCCTGACCTTCCTGCCTGTCCTCGACCACGAACCTTGCCGCCTGTCCTGACCTTCCTGCCTGTCCTCGACTACGAGCCTGCCTTACGATTTTGTACCACGCTACACTTCGGCTGTCTCCGCAAGCAAGTCACGTCAGGGGTAGCGACCTGGTAGACTCCCGCCGCAGCAAGTCCATCCCGCTTTGCGGCGGGCTCTGATGAAAACCGGACCTACTTAGATTCTGCTCCCTGTTGTGGCTTACGCACGTTGCCTGTGACAGCTGCTCCCACTCAATACTGAGCAAAGGGTCTGAATACTTAAAGGGGTTTTAGCGCTACAAAGATTGTCTCAGATTATGGGGACAGTAAAAATAAGCACTTTTGTAATTGGGTTGCATTACCTCAGTCACTTGGTTTAGCAGATATGAGCTTTTCTGTAAATCTGTATTCTTTTTCTGCTGCTGCTGGTCGGGAGATGCCCCCTGGCCGTATCCCGCCCCCCTAGACACATCCCCTGCACTGTGATTGGCTGGCTGACATTTCATTCAGCCTGTTGGGATACGCCCCCAGACAGGAAACGCCCCGGCCATGCCCCTTGCTCTGTGATTGGCTGCCTGCACACTCTGTATGTTCTCCCCTCTGAGCTATTAAAATCGATAGTGAAACCAAGGTCTGCTGGCTCTATACACATCTCCCAGCTCTAGGGTGAATGATCTGGTCAATTACTGGCTGTTTAAGTCACAGATCCCCTCATATAACACAGTATTATAGAGTTTCCTGCCTGTTAACAGGGGGAGAGGAGGCTGGAAGGTCACTGTGCATTGCTCCATATAACCAAGTCTGCTGCCTGGTAACAGAGGGGAAGGGGGGGGCAGTGTACACTCCTCACTGTTAAATTTTGTTCAGGCTCTGTGTATAACTGCATTAGCACAGCAAGGAGCTTGGGAGTCAGCCTGAAGCTCTGCAGACACGGGAGCGCATGAGGAGGTGAAGAGCTGTCCTCTGCAGACATCCTTCTGCTTCAACTGCCTTACCCAGAATGATGATGTCACAGTTCTTCAGTGAGGGGAGACACACCTCCTGGCAGGAGAGACTCGCCCCTGGATTTCAAAATCAATCTCAGAGAATTAGCTGAAGAGCACGAACACTTCAAATGATAAAACCCCTTTAAGACCATGTGATATTTCAGTTTTTCTTGTTTAATAAATTTGGGAAAAAAAGCTACATTTCTGTTTTTTCTTTCAAGATGGGGTGCAGAGTATACTTTAATGAGCAAAATATGAACTTTGGCTGCAATGAAAGAAAGAGTTAAAAATTTAAAGGGGTCTGAATAATTTCCGTACCCACTGTATTTGTAGATTTAACCCCTTAACGACCTTGGGCGTTTTCCATTCGTCCGGTCGTTGGGGGTTAACGCACCCGGAGTATGGATACGTCCTGAGGATCGCGCGAACTCTAAAGCAGAGTTCGCTACGATCGGCGCGGGGTGTCAGCTGTTATTACAGCTGAATCCGCAGCGTCGGCCCCGACCCCGGATCGCTCCGGGGGGGGGGGGGGGGGGGTAAAACCCGTAATTATCGCGACAAACCGGTGCAATAAACTAAGAAGACGGAGGAGGAATCGTCCTCCTGCGTCTCTGTCGGCAGCAGCGGCGCACGGATCGTGCGATCCGTGCGGATCCTGCCTCCTTACAGGGCACCACGGAAGGCAGAGAATGCCTTCCCGGGTTGTTTGTGTA